>JANRGW010021376.1:0-17809 GCA_024733675.1 Psilopsiagon aymara
CCCAAAAAAAAACCAAAACCCCACCAACAACACACCTGCACACACACAAACCCAAACCAAGCAGAAAACCAAACAAAACAGTGCAAAGCAAACAAAACCAAAACCACCAAAGAATGTAACTGTAACTTGCCTGTGTTGTCAAATTAATTCTTGCAGGTTGTGTTCATATGCCCTGTCTAGGATAACCAGGAGTCATCTGATTTGTCCTGATATTTTTTTATTTTTTCTTTTAGTTGGTTGGTTTTTGCCAGCCAGACAGCTTTGGGGATGCCTAGATATGTGTGTTACTTCAGTCAAAGTTTGTAGTTAAAGGAAATGCAACATTTCTTGTGTAGTTTTTTTATTGAGGAATAAGTCTTCTGCTTCTAGTTCCTGTCAGCCACTACATAAAAAGTGTACCAAACATAAATTCTTTTGTCTTCATTTTCACTGGTTTGGTTTTGGTTTTGTTTTTTTTTTTCTTTTCTAATTTGTTCATTGATCAAGCTGAAACAGTGCTTACTGGTACATAAAAAATGCAGATGGGGAACAAAACAATAAATGTTTGATATTAATAAGTGTTTGTAAATAAGACTACCACTTACACATACTCATTGTAGATTTCATGCATCTGTTTTCAGGTCCCTGAGCAGCAGCCAATTACTTTATGCAGTGGAGCTGAAGATACCAAGCATTATGAGGAGGGCAAGAAATGTGTGGAAGAACTGGCATTGTACCTCAAACCACTCAGCAGTGCAAGAGGTAGTTCCTGCCTTGTTTTGTTTGGAAATGAAAGCTGGAAACAAATAAGATGCAAAACAAACTAGCCAAATTATTAGTCTGGTTGTAAAATAGATATAAACCTAGTTTAAAAACAAGTTGAAGCCAGTTCCTTAAGCATTAAGATTATGTTTTCACAACAGAGGGGGGTGGGGATCATGGATTTTTTAAAGGCATCATGTCAAAAATAATACTGAGAAAAGGCTGAGGTGTTAGGCAGAGGTATTTGGCTGTGCTATGGTAAGTTGAGACAAACTTTGCAAGTTGAGTTGACCTCTGTAGAATAAGTAAAAATAAATAATTTTTTTTTGTGGTCTCCTTTGCTTTGAGATAACTATAGTAATGAAATTTGTTTGTAGAGGAGTATTAAACAGAAACAAGAAAATTACTGCATATAGGATATATAAGAGAAATAAGTAATAATCTTTTTATTCAAGATCCATACAAGAGCTGGGTCAATATGAGTAATTATAATTTTGCAAAACTGTGCTGGTTTCAAGAGTATGGATTTTATATTGCATATGGTGGACTTAGAAGATCTGTCAACCCAAGTAGTAGAGATGAGCATCATGGGTGTCAGGTTTTCAAAACTGAATTTTTACAAAAAACTGTATCAGGTTTTTCCAACCAGTACAGTGTGACAGCAATATCACTCTGAGTAGAAATGGTCCAATGAACAAGCTCTGTGCTATTGAATGAACGCAGTATGACAGCCATATGTGTAGTGGGTCACTTGTTCTTTAACCTGGTTTAGCGGCTTCCAGCATGGTTGTGAAGTTCAGTTTTTGCATATAATTAAGCATCACCTAGATCAGCTTGAACTTGCATGCATGTTCAGTTTGGCTTGGCCAAAGCAGTGGAGATACCAAATATAGACAACAAACTTTCATGTGAAAACAGACAAATGTCAAAGAAAACAGTGATCTGTGAAGCTCATGAATATAGAGAAGGACTGTGTTATGATTCTACCCTC
Organism: Psilopsiagon aymara; assembly: GCA_024733675.1. Lineage (NCBI taxonomy): Eukaryota > Metazoa > Chordata > Aves > Psittaciformes > Psittacidae > Psilopsiagon > Psilopsiagon aymara. Next base: position 1,733 of record JANRGW010021376.1, read on the forward strand.
GAGATGACACCTAGAAAATCCTTATGGGAGGGTGCAAGGCAGACTGCTAGTAATGGGGAGAGAATTCATTGGAGGCTCCACCTTCTAAGGAAGCCAGATCAGTCAATGACAGGGCCTTAAACCTGTGGAAAAGCTGTTTCCCAGGAACTGTTTGCCTTCAACATTGAGTAAAATAAAAAACTGAACTTCTAAAATGCCTTCTCTAATGTTCTGTTTAATAAAATGGACTTCAGGAGAACTAGGTTTGTGCATCTACAGTACAATGGTTGAAGGCTGGTGCAAGAAGAGGAGATATGAGGTAGTTAATTATTACTTCTTTTTCTGTTTCACTTTGTTTCAAGGTGTGGGTCTTAACAGTACTACTCAGAGCGTGTTAAGTCGTCCCATGCAAAGGAAACTTGTGACATTAGTTCATTGCCAGCTAGTGGAGGAAGAAGGGCGAATCAGAGCCATGCGTGCAGCACGGTCACTTGGTGAAAGAACAGTCACAGAGCTCATTCTTCAGCATCAAAATCCTCAGCAGCTCTCTTCCAACCTCTGGGCTGCAGTGAGAGCCAGAGGGTGTCAATTCCTTGGACCAGGTATGTAACTACTTCTATGCTAGAAGCAATTTAGAATTGAGGAGGATTGATAAATGGGTGTCAAATTGCCTGAGTGATTTGATTAGTCAGTGGCTTATTTTTTTTAATAGTAGGCCTTCAGAATTAATGATGTATCTGTTGAGCTGCTGTCACAGACTTTCTTGTATTTTTAGTTCTTTTGCAAGTATTTTATGAAACATTACTGTAGTGATAAGATAAAACAGAAAGTAGTTTCTTGCCTCTTTGAAGAATAAGACCCTTCTGGAAAAAATAAGGTTACTTGAAATTACTGGGCATGGCTTCCTTCGTTTATAGCTGGTGTCCCACTTGTAGGGAAACGACTGTACAGAAATCTTTCTTGGTCTTCTCTTATCCTTTATGTCTTTTTTTTTTTTCATTTCCCCTTCCCCACCAGCAATGCAAGAGGAGGCTTTAAAGCTGGTTCTCCTGGCTCTGGAGGATGGATCTGCTTTGTCACGGAAGGTCTTGGTTCTCTTTGTGGTTCAGAGGCTAGAGCCGCGATTTCCTCAGGCTTCTAAAACTAGCATTGGGCATGTTGTCCAGCTTCTTTACAGAGCCTCATGCTTCAAGGTATGAAGATGATTCTGGTTGGAGATTTCATAATGCTATGGAAACTATTGTTTTTCAGTCTCAATTTTCATTGTCCTGTAACATCAAATATACCTAAAAATATGTGGAGTTACAGAAAGTATTACTCATTAAATACCAGCTGGGGACTTCTTTGGAGATGCAGCTGCTCTTTGTCATTCAGTTCTTTGTTGTACAGCTAGAATAGCAATGTAGGCTGAACTAGCAACTTCAAACTGTAAAGCTTGACTGTCCAAGTTTAATAGATGCACAATAGATAACAAAACCTGTGTGTAAGTCAACGTAACTATCTTCTAGAAGAGGTGTAAAGTTGGAAAATCCCTGGTTCTGTTGAGTGATGTAGTTAGAAACAAATAAGAGGCTCTTGGATGTCAGAGTTCTATAAAGAGAATTTAAGCTACTTAATGTACTTCACAGTATTTAATGATCCATTCCTAGATGCTCAGTTTAAATGACATGCGCTTTTCGCTTTACAAGGAGAAAAATGCTTTGTTGCTGCTAATTGTATCCTCAAGTAAAATTCTGCAATACAAACAAAATACCTTGACTGGAGAAGTAAGATGTGGATACTGTCATTTAGGAAGTGTGACACTTCAACCGGTATCTGGGTCAGGGTTTCAGTAAATTAATGTTTGGTATCCATTTCATGGAGGTTTTGGCTTATGAAGAAGGAATTTCAGTAGCGACTAGCATTCACTGCATAGTGTCGTAGTTCAGTTTAGTTTGGGAAAAAGAACTTAGTTGCTAACTGAAGATTTCCCTTTGGACTTCACATAATCTCTGGATTATCCTGCTTAATTGTATTTGTATTTGGCTTGTTTCTTCCCACTAGGTGACAAAACGAGATGAGGATTCCTCCCTGATGCAGCTGAAGGAGGAATTTCGGACTTACGAAGCTCTGAGAAGGGAACATGATTCCCAGATAGTTCAAATAGCTATGGAAGCAGGTTTACGCATTGCGCCAGATCAGTGGTCCTCGCTGTTATATGGAGACCAGTCTCACAAATCCCACATGCAGTCTATCATTGACAAGGTAAAGCCACCTAAAATCAGCCCAGTCTAACTTGTTTGCAACTGTAGTTAGTAGATTTAAATGCTTGGGCACAATCTGTAAATCCATGCTACATGCATACTTGCCTTACCCACTAATAATTTGCCCTCTTATTTCAGCCATATTGGGTTTTGAAATAACTAGGATATATGTTTGTAACCTAAAGAGTCTCATTCCTTCTGCCATCCTGCCACCTCTTTCTACTTTACCTCTTTCTGCACATGTGGGAAGCCATAAAGGTTAGCTACACAGCTGAGCTCTGTCCTTTCTGAACAGCTGATAACTGCAAATGTAGTAACAGAGATTAACGGCTCATGTTTCCAGGTAGAAAGTTAGCGCATAAAATGGAAAAAAAGGATAGTTCAGACCCCTGTCTATACCTGAAGTATGAAAGAGAAGTAGAAGCACATTTCTTAAATAAAATGACAGCCTTTGGAAATGCCCAGATGTCTTTTTGTTTAGAGGGAGCATAGGATAAATAGGCTTTTAAGATAGGGATCTGACATGTAAGTGCCTAAATTAGGTGAGGAAAATGGAACCTTGTTGAGATTGTTCCGCTGTGTATTTATGCCTTTTGTCTCCCTTTTCAGGTTTCTTGCCAGAAATCTCTTGAGGGATTTAGGTAGAATTGAAGGATTTTAAATACTGAAGTTGTGTGATGTTAGTAAATGGAACATTGCTAGTTGTCTTTGTCCTTCAACCAGCTTACTCATTATTGTCTCCTGTACTCAGTTAAATCAGGGTGCAGACTCACTGGTTTGAGGATTGGAGATACTAGGCTCTTCAGAAATCTGATTAAATGGTTTCTAATATTTTTTTTTTCCTGGGTGCCAGCACAACACAGGTTATATTGTAAGAATTAATACCAGCCTTTATTTTGTCTTATTTAAAGCTGTATTTTAACCTGAAGTGTCAAAGAGCTGTGCATCCTTAATACCAGAAAAGGAATTTAATAGAAATTGCTGACTGAAATGGGCTTATGCAAAAAAAACGTTTTACTCCAGTTTTGGAAGACAGCTCATGTGAGCTTGTGGAGCAGCCTTCAGAAACCATAAAGATCAATTTGCCTGTAGAAAGTTAATTATTATAATTGTTTTTAAGTTGCAGACCCCAGCCTCATTTGCACAGAGTGTTCAGGAATTAACTATTGCTCTTCAGAGGACTGGAGATCCAGCTAACCTGAATCGCCTTCGACCCCACTTAGAGCTCCTAGCAAATATCGATCCCAGTCCAGGTACGTCTAGATGGTTTATAAAAACCATCCTCTTAGCAGGAGGAAGGAGCTTAACACTTTTAGAAGTTTGGAACCTGTTCAGTAAGTTGAAGGAAACATCCTCTGATTCATGAACTTCAGATTCTTGAGAGGTGCTCATAACCAGCCTGAGAATGGCAGTAACCTGTGTGAGGAACTGAACTGTTCTGAAGCTAAAATAGGTTCGAAAGTATGAAAGGAATAATTTTGCTGTTTCCCTGAAATAAGCTTCCTTGTTTGATAGCACTGGGTGAGCATAGATGAGGATGTTAAATACATGTAATCCTGTGAGATTGCATGGTCTACACTTGATATTGGGCGATGCTAACTCAAGGTGGGGGGAAGGGGGTAGCGGCAATCTTAGCTTCCTCCTTTTCCCCTTTTTTTGGTACACATGCGGCTATTTGAAACAAGGTTTGAAAAGCAACTGGAAGATCGATAGAACCACTTTTCTTAATGCAGAGCCTTAGCTGTCACTCCAAGGTAACTTTATCTCTCCAGTTCTTTACCAGAGAAAATAATTTGTTTACAAATTAGGGGAAACCTTCAAGAAACCACTTACCCAATGAAGGGTTTCCATTATGTAATATTTTTGTTTTGATCTTTGTTTCATTAAATTCTGTGTGTTAGTTTTTAATCAAAGCTCTCTAGCCTACAGACATTGCACTTGGACGGCTGTCTTAGAAACAGCCTAAAATCGTAAGGCGTCTTTTCTGTAAATAGTTCTGAATTCCAAAGTAGAGCTTTGATACTTTGAATAGACAGAAGCTGGGCAAAAAAATCAATCTAGTCAAGAAGAGATTTGTTATCGCAGGGATTTTAGTATTTTTCTTGTTAATACATAATTCTGAAAAGGTGAGAAAGTCTGGACTTAAGTTGGAGACAGTGTAATGGGGAATATGTTGATAGAGGAGAGAAAAATGGAAACTTTGAAAAAGTCAGCAGCGCTGTGAGGATGGATCACCTGACAGAGAGAGGAAGGGGCAGAATAGGGAGTTCTGTGGCAGAAACTTCAGTTTATACCTGTTATTAATATTGATTTTAAAAATTCTCACAGAATAGCGTGAAAGCTTAAACTATAGCTTCAGGAGAATAGGAGTTGTAGTTCTTCATTTCTGTTTGTTTAAACAGGAAAAAAATCTTTACCTTTCAAATATAAGGACCAGTTGCTCTTCACAGTTAAAGGAGATGTAGTCCTTTCTACCCAGATCTTTCATACTGTAACAAGTCAGGGTTAAAACATGTGTGTACTGTAAATTTGTTAGCCAAGACTGATACATAAATTAGAATCAACTAATAGCCTCACTCAGTTTCAGCAGGCAAGTGTGATCTTTATGTTTCTCTTACTTGCTGTATTGTTGCTTCCCTGCTGTTCTATAGGTACGCTGAAGTTCCTCTGGAACAACTTCGTCCTTGTGAGCAGAATACAGTGCTAAAGATCATGAAAGGCACTTTGGGGTCCTGTGTTTTGCTGCAGTAGCAATGGGAGTGTCATCTGCTGGAACAGATTTAACAATTAGAAAAGTAAATTGGCTAGAAAAACAAGTGCCCCTGTAGAATTAAGACTGCAGTTTATTCGCACTGCTGTATGTTAGAAGGTGGTCTGTTACACAGATTTGCTTGTGATGTTCTTCCATGTGGGAGACATCAATTTCTGTTGCTATTCAGTGACCATGCTTGCAAGATCTAGGCTAGTGATGGTATTTGAACAAGAATGACTTTATCTACAGGAGTCTGAATGTGAAGAGGGGTTTTCAGCCGGATTTATTTTGTTGTTTTGATTTTTGTTGTTCTGGTGTTGGTTGATTGGTTGTGAAGTTCTTTTTTTTTTGTTTTTTCTTTGTGGATTTTTTTTATTTTTTTTTTTTTGAGGGGAGGGGGTGGTTGTTCGTCCCCTTTCATTATATGTGGAGTTTGTACAATGCATTTACTCTGGAGTTCTTGTGAGATATGAAAGTTCTGGTGAAAGAAAGTAATTTGACATGCTGTAATAGTTTTGCTGCCTCATTTGGTATTTGGTGTGGTTCAATCTTGAGTCTGTAGGTAGCTTCATCATTTAAGTGGTACATACCCCTAAATCAGTGCTGAATGCTTTTTATCTGATTACATGTTTTTGGTAAAATCTTTTTGGTCATTTTGTACCTGGTTTTGGAAAACCCTTTTGACTTATATTCTCTTTTTGCTGTCAATGCAATAGATGCTCCACCTCCAACATGGGAACAACTGGAAAATGGATTAGTTGCTGTGAGGACTGTGGTTCATGGCTTAGTTGATTATATTCAGAATCACAGCAAGAAAGGAACAGATCAGCAACAGGTAAAAGCTGAATGATTTAGGAAATGTTTTCCCCTGAACATTACTGGCTGTGCTCAAAAGTGAGTGTTTCCTAATGTCATCTGGAGATATTTTTTTGGATGAGGAGCTGATTAGAACCATTACTGCTGGATAATATAAAAAAAAAAAAAAACAAGGGGGGAGGGGGAACAAAACAAAACCAGAAATAAATCGAGACAATGCACCTCCTCCAATACGTGCTGCATTAATTTGAACAGCTCACTAGGATGAAAAGACAATTAGTGTGATCCAGCTGCAAGCTTAAGGGGATGAATAAACAACTCTCCTGACCAGAGGATGAGGAAGAGAAGCCAGGGTGCATAGAACTATAATCTGTGGGAATTTTCTTGGGTTTGTTTTGATGTGATGCATTTCAGCCAGATGGCTCTGCGTTAAGGAAATTACTCTTACACTTTCTCATACCTAATGATCTGTAAAACAAAGATTTGGGAAGACTTCATTTAAAGGTGCAGTCCAAGTTTCTGAAACAAATTTTTTCATTTCAGGAACAAAACGATGTTGCCAAATATGTGTATTAGCTTATATCAGAGTTATCTTACCACATAGTCCTTTGATCTCATTTCATTGTATAGCTAAGTTGATCTAAATGCTAACTGCTGCTGACATTGCTGCTTGTCACAAATTAACACTCCATCGCTTGCTTTGGCACTGTTCCCCTTGGAGAGCTAGTTCGGGGAGCCCAACTGGTAGAAAGATTACATCTGCCAAAAAAAGAAGCAAAATTATAATGAATTATTTCTGGTGGCTTACCTTTTTGCATTCACTGGGATGCATAATGAGCAATGTTAACCAGCAAAAGGAAAAGCAGTTGGAATACACAAGTGGCAATTAGGGTGGGAAAAACAATGAGGGTTTGTGTAATGCTCAGACCATTGCTGAGACCTGGTACATGCTGTGCTGCTTGGAAGGGAACCCGAAGCTTCCCAAGTGAGAAAGGGGCCCTCTGTTGAGTATTGCACAGAGTTTTGCTGGTTGGCAGTAGTGGTCAGTATAAGGCTGTGCAGCTTCCTAAGTCCTCTTTTTACTACAGTAGATGGGAGAAAAAAACTAAAAATCACTTTTCAAATGGCTTCTTACAGATTTATATCTTCGGGCTGAGTTTTTCAGAAAGCGGTAGTTGACTTTTCCCTCAGTGAGAACTCTGATAGGGTATTTCTGCCTCTGATTTGATTCTGCCATAAAAACTGTAGGGACTCAAATGTCTTTGAAACTACCGCTGGCATTCTGTCAAAATTTATATAGAGGCTGGCAGATAGGCATACATGCAGACAGCAAGATCTCGCAGTAAGTCATTGTTTCTTGGGAAACATAACCAAAGAGAAGTACAGAAAGCTACCTATACCCTGTTGATCTGCATAGCAGTAAGATTGCGTCCTCAGCTGTTGGCAGAAATAATCATTGTAGATAGTGAAGAGATTTCTTTCTTTTAGTCCAAAGGAAGGGGTGAAAGGGAATTAGATGAGAAGTAACTCAAAGATACTCATAGTATCTCTCTGATAAAGATGCTCAAAAAAGTGCTGTCTTGAGCTAACAAAAATCAAAGAAAAAGTAACTGAACAGATTGTATTTTTTATAAACTGCTTCAGGGCTTGATGAATATTTGGTAATTTCTGATTAAGCATGGTATTTTTTTTCAGCTTGTATCATTTTTGTCCACTTAAGTGTCCTGAAATATACAGCTGTGTTCCAATTAAGTTCCTGTAAGGAATTTGAATTAAAATGTTTTCAAAATCTGGTACTGACTTGGTTGTCAAAATGTCTATTCTTGAATCTATTAGTTCTATTGAAGACCCAGACACAAATACTGTTCCAGTCATTTGCTTCACCATAGGTATTTCTGGAACATCTAAATTGAAGGAATTATCAACTGTGAAACATCATGCCTTTAATAAGAGAGATACGTTCAGCTCTTGGTGAAGCACACTTATATTCAGGTATCTCACCTGGTTTCTTTAACCTTGTCAGCCTCCTCAGCACAGCAAGTACAAGACATACATGTGCAGAGACATGAAACAGAGAGGAGGATGCCCTCGGGGGGCCAGCTGCACCTTTGCACATTCGCAGGAAGAGCTAGAAAAGTAAGTGTACCTCTTACATTAGAAATCAATCCAGGTTTTGTTTCATCTTATTTATCATATATGGGAACGACAAGAGGAGGCATAACTTGTCTGTTACATTAGCAGGAAATTAAATTAAAAACTTGTAACAGTCATCTCAGGTTTTTGAACTGTTCTTAAGTATGGGATATTTTGCTTTGTTCAGTGTTAATGCATCTCTGAAATTTTGATCGTTATGCAAGTGTTATTTGAGATTTTGGAGGAGGGCTGTTTTTCTTAAGTGTGACTAAACATGCTGTTGGACTGCATCCATTATGGTCACTTATTTGTGTGTACTTCTCATCTTGCCTTTATATTCAGTTAGGTTGTTGGCAGTTTTCCAGATGTAGGAGTTCTGTTGTTCTTCTGTGCTGCTAGGGCTATCCACAGAGCTAAAAATGCACATCACAAGTTTTCTTTCTGCAACAGCTTTTCTTTGAAACTTCTTGACAGATTGCACATGCAGTAACCTCAGTGATTATTGTTGAAGAGTTAAAAAAAATGGTGGTCATACAAAATCTGCAGCAAATAAGCTACATTTGAGAGCAGGCCACTGCTGTTCTGAAGGTCATTTTAATTATTTTTAAAGTAAAATGGATTATTTAAAATTTAAAAGGGATAAATACTATATATTTTATGCAGCATGTATAACTTGTTACATGGTTTTGGGGTTAAAAGAATTTGCATCTTCCAAAGAAAATAATCAGAAGAAAACTCCAAAGTTTGGAAATGGTGTACCGGCTTTTTCCACTCCATAGTCTAAAACTTGAAGCATTACTATGGCGGTTCACTGGCTGTGTAGCCAGCGTGCAGTGCATAAGCAAAACAGGAAGAAAAACAGAGCAGAGCATGTGGTGTTAGACTGACAAAGGCAGTTATTCAGATTAGGAGAGAATAGGACTTTGATACTTGTGTTTTGCAGAAACAGTTGGGATTTTTCCCCTTTTGTCATGGTGTTAAAAAAAGGGGGACTGGTACGGCTGGTTTGAATGGTTAAGAAGGGTGGTGAGTCAGTATTAGTACCTCTGAACTAATTATATGCATCAAGTAGGACCGTTTGTCAGTTTTATGGGTGTAAGAGGCTATTTTTTATCCAGACTGACTTGTGTTATGTGGTTGTGTAACTCTGAGTTCCAATTCTTCCTTGTACCTTTTATCTTTGCTTAATTTTTTTGAGTAGATACTGCATTAGTGTTCCTACTTTTTAAAAATCTTTAGTATGAATAATATGCATTGCTGTTGGTATGTAATAGTTCCTCTGTGTGTCTCATTATATACAGCTTCACATTTGCAGTAGGGTTATGGAGAGCTATGTGTAGTGCCTTAGATAGCAAATTATAATTTTGACTGTTTAAACAGCAGCTCATTCCCCACTCAGCAAAGGAAAAAGATCCAGTGTCCGTAAGCAAGTATGCTATTTTTAGATTATTTTTGTGTCCTGCATGTGTAGAGACCACAATAAAATTTTTTTAAAAAAATTGAAAGGGCAGCCCTGCAAATTTGTATATATATATAAATAATTTGTCATGGAGGGTGCTACATAAACTCTTCCTGTCACCTTTGATTGGAAGGATGTCTGTACACACGCACCTGTATCTCTTGAGCATACTGTTCTGTTCTAGATGAATGGGCAGGGGTGGCCAGTCCTCATCTCGCAGGTTGTATACAAGCCTTCCAGGGAGTTAGAAGCTATAAGACACTGTGCCTCTAAGAGATCTAATGGGATGAGGGTGTTGAGAAGTATATGGTGTGGAGAACATGGCAATGGCTTCCTAACGTCCTTCTGCTGCCTTGCACACTTGCTTGAGTAATTTGGATATTGAGCAGGATACCAAAGTAGAGCTGTGGGCTCAGCCTGGGGAGCTCACTTTCACTCACCTCTATGTGTCCAGCTGACTTGGAACAGCTGACATGAGATGCCAGAACAACTTCAGAGCAGAATATGTTAAGAAATCTGTAGTGTATCCGTACTTAAGTGCTTTTACTGTGGTGATAGCCTGTCTCCTTTACTCCCTTTAAAGGCATTCTGAATTATGTTCACTGTCAACGCTTTGTAGCTTGAACTTATAGTTTGATTATGTGGGTAAAGATTAATTCAGCCAGGAGACTGGGAAAGTTAGGAAGGTGGTTAGAATGTAAGTCAGTGAATAATGAGACTAACAGCTCAAATGTATATAACAAGATTATATTTTGACTCCATACTTGGTTACATCTAAAAACCAAAACAACCACAACAGAAACACACAACAGCAAAAAACTTTTTTGCCTCTGTTGCATTGCTGTTAATGCTGTACGTGTGGGTAAACTCAGGCATTATCTGAAGATGGAGTAATAGAGTATAACTGCCCCCTTTTTCTACAGTAATATGTACCTTCATAGTCTGTGTTCCCATCTCACTTTGCTAGAAATGGGAGTGTTGGCTTTAACCCTATGGAAGAAACAGCCTCTTACTGCGTAATATAAACAGCAGGAGTACTCAGGCCTACAAATATGCCCTGCCACTTCTGATATCTAAACTAATGGCAGGACGTTTAGTGGAGGACATTCAGCTCTGGAATTTGTTCTCTTTGTTGCTCTAGTACTGTCAGTCTGCTGATTTTTGTGGAATGTTTGTTCAGCCTTTCATGAGAAGCAGTTTGATTTTTGTAATTACAGCGTATTCATAGAGGTGTTTATCTCTGCAGTTGCTTTCCAAATGAAGCAAAGGGTTTAAGCTGTGTATTGGTAAAGTAACATAAACTCTAACAAACTGTGCTTTAAAAGATACCGTGTGGCAATAAGCACTTGACTGGGCTTATTGTTGGGCAAACGTGCAAAAGGGAATCTTCATCTTCTGTTGCTTGAATTTTCTGCTGTTAATTTTGTCTGTGATCCTTATTTTGAAGCTTCTGTTACTGTAGGTAGTAATTTATGTGATGTTTGGGTTTTTCTTCTGTACAGTTGAAATACATATATGCACAGGACATAAGGTTTTAACCTTGAAGTGTCTGTAAATTCTTGATGTACTTGTCATTAAAAATCCATATTTGTTCCTGCTGAAACTGCTAGTAACAGTTCAAATAGCTGTGAAGTTGTAGTCTAACAGTCTCACAAGTCCTTAGGAAACTTGAATTAAAACTTGAAGCTTTTCGTAGCATCTCTGTTTGAAAAAAATTTTGAAAATGGATCTCTCTATTCTTTTGTTTCAATTTTTGATATGTGGCTTCTTTTCTCTGAAGATTCCGTAAAATGAACAAGCGTTTGGTTCCCAGAAGACCCCTGAGTGCCTCCCTGGGCCAGCTAAATGAGGTGGGCCTGCCTTCAGGAGCTATCCTCTCAGAGGAAGGGGGAGTGGACTTGCCCAGTAGGAAAACTTCTGCTCTGCCAAATGGAATTGTGTCAACAGGCAGCACGGTGACGCAACTTATTTCACGAGGGACTGACTCCAGTTATGAAACAGCTCTGAAGCCAGGGAAGATGGACCATCTGAGTAGCAGTGCCCCTGGATCCCCTCCTGACTTGTACGGGTCTTTCCAACTGTGGTTTCAAATGTCATGTGTGTAAATATGCAGTAGAAACAAACCCATTTTCTAGAAAAGAAACAGAACAAGATTTTTCTTTGGTCTTGTGGTGACTTTTGTTTGTTTTGTTTTGGGTGTTTGCTTTTAAGTGATTAAAAAGTAGAGTAGAAAATTAAAGCTAAAATGAAACTGTTCTACTTCACTGTTTGCTTGTTATTCAATTGGAGAAGGTGATGTAAGCCTTCAGCAGGTGGAGGATAGACTGGTTTATAGTACAGTGTGTTATACCAGGCCTTAATAAGCAGTGCCATCTTTGTACTTTTTAGGTTGGAATCTGTTCCCAAGAGCTCTCTTTCTGCCTTACCAGTGAACCCTCATCCTGTGCCTGCTCGGGCACCAACAGATCTGCCTTCAGTGTCAGTCACCAAGCAGTTGCAAATGGTACCACGAGGGTCTCAGTTGTATAATACTCAGCAAGCAGATATGTTTTATCAAGATCCTAGAGGAACTGCCCCACCATTTGAGCCAGCAACCTACCAACAAGGTAAGTTTAAGACCAGGCTGTCTATATTTCACCTTCAAACTGATTTTACTCTTTCTTCCCACTTTCTTGTGTTTTTAAGCCTTCCAGTTGGAGTCTTATCTGTGTCGTGGTTTAAGCTCAGTCAGCCGTGTCTTTCGCTCACCCACTCCCCCCTCTTTCTTCTCTCTGCTTCGAAGGGATGCAGAAGAGAATTGAAAGAATGCAACTTCCACAGGTTGAGATAAGAACAATCCAGTAACCTAAGGTATAACACAGACCACTGCTGCTACCACCAATAATAATAATGACAAAAGAAATACAAGGGAAAAGAATACAACAGCTCACCACCCATACCCAGCCTGACCAAGCCGTGAAACCCTCTCCTTTTGGGTCTCTGCCCTCCGTTTTTACATCTTGGGCATGACATGCTGTGGTATGGAATGCCTCTTTGGTCAGTTTGGGTCAGGTGTCCTGTCTCTGCTTCCTCCTGGCTTCCCTTCCTTCCTGGCAGAGCATGAGACTCAGAAAGTCCTTGGTCAAACCAAACATTCTAGGTAGTAACTGAAAACATTGGTGTTATCAGCGCTGTTCCCAGGTCAAAGGTCGAAAACACAGCACTGCACCAGCTACCAAGAAGGAGAAAAATGACTGCTACTGCTGAACCCATGACAACCTGTTACGTGGATTGTAGGCACTAATGTGGTAGTGACATAATAAAATGGAAATCGGCAGGCTTTTTATGTCTTGACTGAGAATGTCCATGCAGTTGAAAACACAGGTGTACACCCATCCAGTATAGCAACTCCTTTTCTTTCAGTTCTTCCTGACTAGGCTGGATCGTGGTCTAATATGGTAAATTTTAATTCAGTTTGACTCAGGGAAAATGGAAATTGAGTTTAACCAGCAGAGGGGGTTATGCTAGAGGAATGAAAGTACTTATATCGTTAATGAAAAGTGTGTGTTTCAGAAGTGTCTGCATATGCATGTGATGGGTAGAGATAAGTGAAACTAGAGAAGGGTGTTGCACACCCTTACACAACATAAGATTGGAGAGAGAAATTCATAATGTGAAGGAAAAATAAGGAATGAAAGACTGAAAAGAAGTGGAAAAAAGAAGAAAAAGCCCTAGAAAGGAAGGGGGGAGCAGGGGAATGCTGCAATTTGGCAGAAGGTTGTCGAGTATTTTGAAGGGGGGGAGAGCTTACATTTGATTCTTGTGTGCAAATTAAGATCTGAGCTGTTCATAAAACTTCATGCACATATTGATGATGATGTGCGCATGTTCGTGCTTATTTTTTAGTATCAAGAGATCCCAGATAGTTTACTAAAATTTTCATGTAACTAAGGGGTGTGTTCTTCGAAGTTTTCTTCTTAGTTCTTGGAAGTGATTCACAGTGTGAAATTTCCTTCTGCTGTTCAAGAGGTAGAACAAATCTTTAGGTAACTTTAAATCATAATTAATCCAGGTTTCTCTACACAGGCAGTGGCTCTGGTATTTTGGGACAAATTGAATTTTAATTACATGGATGAAGATGTACAGGCTAAACTTCATTTTCCTTTTTAAGTCTTGTCTACCTAAAAGCATTTATGCCAATCTGCTGAGACATTTTAGTGAGTTATTTGGTTGCATGCTAGCAGGACTGGGATAGACTCAGTCTCACCACGTTTTCTCCAGCTACTGTAACTTTTATGCCTAGCTGGTATCTTATTTAGATAATTGAACTGTGCCACTTGAGCTTTGTATCACGTTTTGCTTTTCTTTGATTAGGTTTTTAGTAGAAATAGCAGTTGGACAGTATGGCAAACAAAAATGTGAACTCATTTATACCCTTCTCTTCATGATACTTGTAGACTGGAGTATTTGAAACAATTCTGTTTTGTGGTCAGTTGTGATAATCACTTTATCTCGTTTGTGGATTTGTTTTTGTTTTCCTCTTGCCTTCTTTCAGGAGTTTACTATCCCACTCAGTCCATGTCTCGCTTCGTGCGACCTCCTCCATCAGTTCCTGAGCCTGGTCCACCTTATTTAGACCATTACCCACCGTATCTTCAGGATCGTGTGGTGAGCCCACAGTACACACAGCCGCAGCAGTATCCTATGGGACAACCCATATACCCACCTCACTATGACAGTCGTCGTGTATATCCCCCTGTCCAGCCGTATCAGCGAGAGGAGATTGTCCGAGGAAGCCCTGTACCCATTGAAATTCCACAAGCAGCTGTACCCTCCTACATACCTGAATCAAGAGACAGATACCAGCAAACAGAGGGTTATTGCCCTGTGACTCCACATCTAGGCCAGATCAGACCTTCATGCCACAGGGTATGAGGTTTATATCACAATTTCATAGTTGTTTAAAAAAAGAAACTACGAACTACTTGAGGATTTGAATATTTTTGTAGTAAGGTGGTGGGGATTATGAGGAATTAGAAATTTACTCTTTAAGAAGGGGTAGATTTGACAAAGCTAATTAAAAATTGGAAGGCAGTTTAGTTACCTGTCAACTCTACAATTGTAATTGTGTTAATATGGAAAAGAGCAGGCTGCTACTTAGTGCTCAAAGTAAGTAGCAAACTTAGTTTTCAAAGTAGAAAAGCATTGTAGTTACTTTTGAAAGTCTGCTATGGTCATGACTTCCCTAACAAAGATTAGACTGGAGAAAGCTGCCATCTTTGTGGTGCAGATTAAATACAGTGTGTGGAAGTGGTCATGTGTGCATTTTTGTACTGCTCATCTGTGACTGGATCACCTCTGTGCCTAAATGAATATATGAACATGCATCCCTGAATAAAGGAACTGAAACTTCTGCTCTTCTAAATTCTCTCTACTTTGACTGCTGACTGGAGGGACTTCCTAGAAGTGTACAGACTTGTCTTGGTAGATCACTAGCTGGAATGGAGTCCTGAACAGTTGGATTTACATAGCCTTCATTCATTTTGGAGGCTCTGAATTGTATTGCTGAGGCCAGAAAGCATTTTTACGTAGTTTGTAGCTTCCAATTTTGAGTTTGTCACATTTTTTGGGATGTTTAATTCTGTTACAAAATGAATGATTAATGTAAACTAACTGTGAATAGGTTATGATCTGTAGAGTTCTATCGTTTTTCCCCCACATGACTGAAATGGGGACCTGCCGTGCTTTAACATGTTTCAGTGGAAACTTTGCCAAGTTGGAACACAGATTCATTTTGAACTACCTGTGAGTTAAAAGATTAACAGTGTTCAAGTTAAAGCACTGGGTTAGTTGAGTATCTAATCAGTTCTAGGCAAAATAATGTTCTCTGCATTTGAGGTGTATGGCCAGTGTAGGAACATGTATATGATACTGTCTGTTCATTGTAGAAGTATCTGGTTGCCCTATTTTGTTTGTATAAACAACATTTTTTTAAATTATTAGTTTTGTGCATTAATGCTTCAAACTTTGTAATGTATTTCAAGTTTGTAATGTATTTCTCTCTTCATTTCAGCCTCATCCCAGCCTGGATGAACTTCATCGGCGAAGGAAAGAGATCATGGCCCAGCTAGAAGAGAGGAAGGTGATTTCTCCACCTCCTTTTGCACCGTCACCAACCTTGCCTCATCCTTTTCATTCAGAGGAGGTAAGCATATTTTGACGACAATATAACTTGCTAGCATATTTGGAAAATACTTTGATGTTTATGTGTTGGTAGGTGAAGACAACAAAGTTAGAACAGGACAGTGTTGGGGGAGGAGATTGTATTTTAGGTGGGAAGCCCTTATTGTACATTCTCCATTTTCTCAGATAGCTGTTTCTCTGGTCTGCTACTTAACCTGAGCTATCTGCTTTTGGTGCAACCAAAAGAAATCGCTTTGAACCTTTATTAATTCAAGTAGTCTTCAGAGCTACTGGACTTCTTCATCTGCTGTTGGCATAGAATCATAGAATAGTTAGAGTTGGAAAGGACCTTATGATTATCTAGTTCCAACCCCACTGCCATGGGCAGGGACACCTCACACTAAGCCATGTTACCCAAGGCTCTGTTCAGCCTGCACTTGAACGCCACCAGGGGTAGAGTATTCACAACTTCCCTGGGCAACCCATTCCAGTGCCTCACCACCCTTACAGTAAAGAATTTCTTCCTCATATCC
>JANRGW010021377.1:0-12500 GCA_024733675.1 Psilopsiagon aymara
CTTTGGTCAGTTTGGGTCAGGTGCCCTGTCTCTGCTTCCTCCTGGCTTTCCCTCCTCCCTGGCAGAGCATGAGGCTCAGAAAGACCTTGGCCAGATGAAACATCACTAGGCCATAATTGAAGACATTGGTGTTATCAGCGCTGTTTGCAGGCCGAAAGTCAAAACTACAGCACTGCACCAACTACCAAGAAGGAGAAAAATAACTGCTACTGCTGAACCCATGACAAAGAAGTAGTGAGGTTTTGTACATCTAAGAACACTCATGGTGAGTTAATGACATGGGAAATATTGATCTCCAGTACCCTGATTCCCATTTCTTATACCCTATCTACTGTTCTCTCCATCTTTGCTCTGCATAGTTGCATCTCAAGACAGATCTTGCTGTATGCATTTGTCTAAGCTAAATTTTAACTTACTCTTTTCCTCCATAAGAAGAATGTTAGTGCTAATTAAAGAAAATCTCCAAAGAAGAAAATATTGACAGAAACAAACAAACAAAAAAAAGGGCAAGAAGGAAGAGAAGCATCTCCAGCTGCTGCAGCTTCTGGCCATCCTCACTGCTGGCTCTGCAAACACCTCTGGAGGTTCATAAAGGACCAAAATTAGTACAGTGGTTTAGAAAAAGAAAAAAGCATTCTCTGTCATTGCTTGAAGGTGACAGAATTCAAGGAATGGCTTTTTCACATTTTTGGTAAAACCTATGCTCAGCTCAGATCCAACATTCAATATGCATTGTAAACACACAGGATGATCATTGTCATGAGGCTAGGAAGTCTTCTTCAGCCCAACAACCATTTTCCTACCCTGAAGATGTACATTCCTTTTTAACATTTCCCCATTTTTAGCCTCCTTCAGATACAATAATTTTGAGCCTAGGACACAGCAAAATTTAGTAAATGATTGAGATACAGAGGGAGAATAAGACAAATGTATTAAATGCAAAATACTTCTTATTGGTATGAAGAAGGAAGTTGCAGTTTTTCCTGGAACTTGGGGCATGTCAACTGAGTTGGGCCCTCTTCAAAGTAAAATATAACTACACCATCCAACTTTTTGTTTCTGAACATTTTGTAGCATAATTTTTGTCCATATCTCCCCTGCACAAAGAAAAGGAGATGATTTCATTTCTACTTGTACATGTATTCCTGGTTTTCATACCTGCTGCATTTTTGAAGCATGCCTCAAAAAATCTTTCAAGCAGAAAAACAGCAGTAAAGAGTCAAATTTTTAAAAGTAATGGGAAAGGATAAAAAAAAGTTGTTTCTTTACTACAGTTTTCCCCATTGCCCTGAAACTTCAAAAACTGTTCTATATTTAATTTGCAAGGTCCCTGTACGTATTGATAGTAATTAACCAGTTAGTAGAACTGCATCATCTAGAAAACAAAGAAAGACCAGAACATAAAGCAAAACCCAAATCTAATCCTTATTCATTAAAAAATCTTAATAAACATGGCCTGATTTCTGCCAAGCAAATCACATTTGGCAATCCAAGGAGTCATTTGCTACACTAAAAATTATTTCTATTTTCATTATTCCCTTTTGGAGCTTAATGCAAAGACATTTCATAATACAAAATGTTAAACACCTTCTAAAAGATTCTAAAATGATGGAGAGCGATATCCAGTGAACCAGGAAAAACTTTCAAATGCAACAAAAAAGAAAAAGTAAAGGCTCAGTGTTAGGCTTCTCAGCTAAGCGGCATATCGAAACAAAGCTATGGATGACATGTGCTTTTAGCTTCCCTAAAAATTCTTACTCCATCACTGCACATATTATTCTACTTTATTTCTTTCTTTAATTAAATGTTATCTGTGAAAAGCTACTGAGGAAGACAATTTATCAGGCCTATGTGATATTTTGTTTTTCATACCTAAACTAAGATGAAGGCCCTAACCTGGTTTACAAGTAGAAAAATAAAATGAAAGGTTGTATTCACATTCTGTAAGCTTTTAGACTTTTATTTACATGAAAAATAACACCATTAAGTCTGTCAAAGTTTTTTTCTTGAAATGTCCCAGGCTGGAGTACCGGTGCTATGAAGAGCTAGGGTTGTGACGAATTGGTGGAATGTGATGGGCATAACTGTAGTATCTGTACTATGTGTGGCAGCTCTAACCAGTTGTATTAAATAGTCTCTTTGATAAGCACCGCAGTCATACAGACCATGCATATTATTCGTGTATAGATTCTTTCATACACGTGTCTTATAGGTCATATTGTAATTTATCAGACGTAATATCTCCAAACTCACAGTTTCTTTACAAATGTTTACAATGCTAGAAATAGGTTGATCCAGTTCAGAAACATGTGGGCATAGGGGATACAGACATAAATACTAGTGTGCATTTTGCTACTTGACGATAACTAGTCTAGTAGTTCAGACATGTGATTATGACTCTGTGCCTCCTGTATATTTATCTCATGGTTCCCTTGTGTATCTGTTATTTGAGTATTTTTTTACTGTTATCTTCAGAGATATTTACGTTGGTGAACATCTTTTCCACTAAAGACCACACAGAGGAAAAAAACTTAATGTAGCAAGAAATACTGGCACATTAGATAATGCAACAAGGGACTGAAGCACATTTCATCAAGAGTAAAGTGTTGAACATTGTATAAGGTGTAAAAATAGAATGAGCTGGTAAGTCTGACTTTCTCATATTGTGTATTTCTATAAACAATTTATATATATATATACTCCCTTAGAATGTAAGAGACTAACTGAAGTATCTAAGCCAAGTCATTTTTTCAATTATGGCAATTATTTCATGGCAAATAAATACAGACTTAAAGCATGAACTGATAACTATATATATATAAATATAGTTAAATCTAAATGAGGCCAGCCTTACAATGACCTGTTACAGTAAAATATTATGCATATTTGGATGAGCACTGGGTAAGAGTCAAGGTCTCAAGTACAGAGATCATTGCAGTAGAAAGTTTAGCAATGCATCTAAATACAATAATTGCAAAGCTTCATATACACTTTTAAAATTACTTTTGTTTTCATTTTTAAATATCTATTTCATAGCTAATTTAATAAAGTAGTTAAAATTTAGGGTATAAAACTCAGCATTGCATAGTGTAGGATGAGGGGGCACTTAAAGGTCATTTCATTAGAGGTGAAAGACAGAAAAAAACTGCAGAAAAAGTATGCTGAAAATCTTTTTTCTGCCGTTTCAATTTCAATCTGACAGGGACTTGGCAGCTAACAGCAAAATCTGGGAAAGCCATGAACAAGGTTCAAAGCTGCTTTTTAAACGATAGCTAGCAGAAAAAAGAAACTTGGAAAATAGACTTTTACTCTTCCCTCCCCCTCTCCGTACTAGATTAGGACAAACATACCAGGGAAGGTTTTGAAGACTGAGCAGTTCTGCACATATGATTTGATCAATACTTTAAAAAGTACCAGTTTTGTGAAAAAAAACCAAAATACACTATTACGTTTAACCACAGTTTACCTACCCAGCAGTGATAAAATGGAGATGTCTTTAAGTGCTTTTGAACATATGGACACTCATACACAGAGACATGTCATAGGATACATGTGAGCAGATTAAACTGGTAGCCATCAAAACTATGAATCAACACATTCCACAGCAGAAAATAAACAAGCAAATAGCAAAAAAGGAAATGTGTCATAAGCCCTACTTTAAACTGATTAGACCATTTTAATTTATTAATGGTTCATAATATACTGGAAATGCACTGTAACACATTAATATTTCATTTAATAATTTTCTTATAGTATCACAAAACCTCTCAATAGCAGCTTCTTTAACTTGAAGCAAGGGAAAGCTGCTGACACATCAGCAAGTCTCTAGCATTTTCTTGGAAGTCTTTAATCCTCTACCTCTAGAAAAAAACATTTTTAAACTTATGCATTCACAGTTCTCTCTTAGATTTGTCTGCATAGCTACTATCTCAGCCAGATGTATTTGTTTCTCCTTAGAGACTTATTCATATAACAGAGATTACAGCAGCTCCTCAGCTTTAGCATAGCTCTTCAAGTTCTATGGCCCTGTCCAGACAGAGCAGATAAATAGAGGAGGCCAAACTCCAGGGTCAGTTAAGTGGGTGATGGAGAGGGATAGTGGTTTGATGAGGGTAAGTACTCGATTGCAGATATTTTAGATGTTGATTATTAATTAAGTTGCAAATGTGTTCAATAACTCAGCTATTTCTGAGTTTATTTTTTCATTGTAAAGTAGGATTAGGTCTTCCTGTGATGAAAACAATTGAGATCACAACCATATGCTTTGCATACCTCATATTTCAGAAAATTCAAAGTCTGGAAAAACAAGGAAGTTCATACAAAAGAAAGATCTAGCAGGACCAAATTGAAAACTAGGCTTTCATAAGCCTGACTCTGAAAGGAATCTTAGCTACTATACAGGGAGTATCACAAAAGCATCATCTGTACTCATCAAGGATAAAAAGGAGTATGGAATATACAACAGATGAATCTCCTATGAAACCATTTTGTGAGATGAACAAAAAATATGTTAGAGCTGCATAATGTATTAAACTCCTTCACAACCAGCTAAACCACTGCTTAGAAAACTTCAATACAAGGACTACCCTGGGGATATTTTGGACAAATGAAACACTTGTCCACAGTTTTGGGATTATTTACAGTGAAGAATAGATTGCTTGCTGTAGTCACCAACAGCTTAAATCCTTTTGTTGTCTATTAATGATAACTACACAAAAACAACTCATTATTTGCTTATTAACTCTTCTGATAACTTTTCGTTTTACAACTAAACCTGTTAAACCCTTTTACAACTAAACTCTTTTCAGAGACAGGAAAAACAGAACTTCAGCTACAAGCATGAATAATACTAGGGGTTTTTTTTTCTGTTTCTTTACAGAACGGCTGTACCATAAAACCACTGATGTACGTCTACTACAGATTCCTGTGATATCACTAATTGAATAAGAAGGATCTGCATTATTTGCTGAAAGGAGTTCTGCAAAAATGATCTATTTTGTTATGGCTAATGCCAAAACATTGAAGAAGCATGAATTAGTTTTCCAGATGGCTCTTGGTTAGCATATCCCCATTGAAACTACTTCCTACCCAGCAAAGGCAAAACCAGGCAACTTGAAATTCCTCAAGGAGACAGTCCAAAACCTTATGACCAGGATCCATCTGTACTAATGTCTGCTTAAAAAGGAAAACTCTGATTCAAAAGCAAATATTTCTATTATTTGCAATTTATAAGAATGCTTTGAAAAGCGGATTCTACAAGATAGTGCTTGTCTTCAGACCATCTATCTGCCATTCATGGGCTACTGCTGTTTAGAGGCAGTTAGCTGGAGCTGCTGTGAAATGGATGGGGGAGCTGCTAACAAGGAATTTTCAGGGAAAGAGTTCTGCCTCCTGAACTCCACTTTCACCATCAGCTCTCTGCATAACTTCACAGATCTACCTGACATTTGCTATGTCAGAAGATACCGCTGACATCCGGTGTAAGTTATGTCATTTCACCAAGTTATGTCTGCACAGTCCTTTATACAGTGGCAGGCAAAAGAAAGGCATCCAGATCTTTGTAAGGCATCGAAAGAGGATCTAGCATTCCACTTTGGAATTGGTTGCAGTGCTTAATCATCATCAGCATTGAAAATGGATGCCTCATTTATTTGTCTTCTTCTGAACACCAGCTCTTGAGATGTCTTCCTCTGTCAGACTAGTGATTCCTTTGGCTCTTGTCATCTCTCACTCTGTAAAGTGTCTCTATGCTTTCAGCACAGATTCTTCTATTGATAAGCTCAAAGCCTTGCAATATAAGACATTTTCTCCATCTCCCAAATAATTTCTGCGGCCCTTCCTTGAAACTTTTCCAATTTCCAACATCTTTTAAAAAAGAGGAACAGTACAGGTAGATATAGCATTCTGACATTATAGTCTAATTTATAATGTCCAAAGATTACATTAGCCCCTATTGCCTCAGTATCTATTGGGATCTCATATTTAATTGCTTGTCTACTATGACCTTTAAATACTTTCCACTCATCCTTTACCAAAATACAAATCCTCATGCTGTAAGTATGAGTTTGTTTTTATATATATATATATATATATATGACCATGTATTTAGTTCTAATAAATCATATTTTGTTAGAGTCAGTTCAGGTGATAAAACTGCATTATGTACAGTTGTAACATTGACAACATTGTGATAGATACCTAGTATTATGATACTAATTTTATATTTACTTCTACCTCTATAATCTTAGCTAACAGTGGAGAACGGTGTACGAATTCTCAAGCATTCCACCAAAAATATCCACATTTTTGTTGAAATTGAGACCCACTGTTGTATATGTTTGAATTTACATTAATATGTATATGTTATGTTATTTTTCAATTACTTTAGAGTTATATAGGTGCAATTAAAAATGAAATATATTTGTTCATGAAACAGTTAATGATATTTTTTTTCAGAAGAATTTCATTGGTTAATCAAGAACCTGCAATTTTCACAGACAGAACAATCTGACAAACAGTCACAGTTTTATAACTAGCTCATTAAAGCAAGAATATTTTAAACAGAAAATAATACCCTAATAGCAAAAAAAATAGGTGCCAAGATCGTGAGGTAAATTCTAAGCTGCACCTCTAATATTTACTAGCAGTTTGGCTATAATTTCTCTAGGAAAAATTAAATCTTTTATTTCATAAAGTGATCAAAAAATGAATATGCATTCACTGATGATAACCAATCCATTTAATGGGAAGATAGCATAAAAGTATGAGTAAGATGGCAAAAAAGATCTTCAATTTCTGGCACTCACACATGGTCATAGGGGAGATTCAGTATTACTAACGTGCATCTTGATCTCCCTGGTCATCCTTTCAATTACTTTGACATCACCCATTCTGAACTAACAAAGTCAGAACTGAAAAGAAGTGAAGAAAACCTAGTCTGGTTTTGCTTTTTTAGAAACAACCTTCACAAAAAGGTTGTTGCTTTACACTTACCTTGGAAAAATCTTCAGGTATGCTAGAGAAGAACCTAATGTTGAGAAAAGAGCAGAGCGCAAGTGTTGATGTAATTCTATTTGACTGCAATGGCAAATTAAGAGAAGATAGACAAAGAACCATTAAAAGTGGAGAGACCCACTGGCTGGGTACTTTGCACTCTGAATTTGTGTGAAATGCAGTGGTATCCTTCAAGGCTCTGTCTGCACCAGCAGGATGTTGACTAGTAGGAAGTTTGCAGGACATCATTCAAGGATGACAAAGAGCAAGCATGACCTTGCAGCGGCAGTGGAATGACTCCACTGAGAGAATGTTGCTGTACAATACCCTTCAAAGAATAGGAACCCATCTCCTGTCAGTAAGGATGCATACATAGCTTAATTATCTGTCCTGCCCAGCTAAGAATATGATCCAGAATTTCTAAATTTGTAGGTTTTACAAAAAAGGTACATGAAAATACTCTTAAAGATGGTTACTATAAAACTGACTAAAATTGTTGAGTAGGCTATGCAGAATAATCCTGTACTGCAATAATGTAGCATTTGGAAGGAACCATATAATTTACTTTCACAAACTCACACTAAGAAACTCTGTATTATATTAAGATGTTTCTCTCTTATCATATATAACCACCAAATCGAGAACGGGAGCTAATGTAGCTGTCAACAATCAGCTATCTCTGTGCATCCCAGGATAAATGAATCCCCCAGGAGTAATTCTGCTGAAGTCACTAACAAATAAATTTGGGCTCTTAGTTCAACTATAGTTCTCAGGGACAGAGAACCCTTGGGTTTTTTATTTTATTCTCTCAGTTGTAATAACAATTGCAAAGGGACCCCAATCTCTGATTTTCTTATATCTCTAACACTGGTATGATCCATACACAATAATAATACGTACATACAGTTGTTTACAAGCATTTGACATCTAGTAAAAAAATATATATCTATACTATATACATGTATTATATATTCTCATCTGCATATGAGTGGAGGGTGTTTTATGCTTTTTAAATCCACATATTAAAGTATATCTTCTGGTTCCTATGATATTCTTTTAAATTCACTATTTGCTTTTTTTAAACTAAACAATAAGAGGTCGCTCTAGTTTGCTTCAGAATGGCTGTTTCAGCTTATGGTGCTTTACTGTATCTCACAAGCCACACTAGTACTAGATATCTCCCTGTGGAAAGTAGCAATTACCTTCAATCTCTCTGATCTGAAGTAATCCCTGCTACATGTGCAGCTCATTGTGAGTGATGAGGGCCTACTGTTTGCTGAGTCTAAAACCAAATGATCTTTCACAAGCAAAATTTAAACTTGAAATAGGATTCTCTGGCTCTTGATTCTTATTCTGTTTTTTTCCGTGTACTTTATATATTCCCAAATAAGGTTCAGGCTGGCTACAGATGGTGCTGGTGCGTAATGAGACGGGCTCAGAAGCTGCTCCAGTTCCCAGGGGAGAGTTCTGTAATGGAACTAACTATGTATTGTCCACCTTATATACTAGATTTGATTTTGGACTATTTGCCCAACTGTGTTTGTTTATTGCTTAGCACTGGAGGGCTTCCATTAACTGTGGGTTGATTGAACATAGACTATAGGGTTAGGAGGAATGGAGCATTTTTTTTCTTCTGAATGCTGATGTAATCCCTTTTCTTTAGCCAACAGTTTAGCTCCTTCACCAATAGAAAGTTAGAAATAGTCTGGCATCTGTATTATGCTAGCGAGAGATGAGTTTTCCTGACCCTCTGAAAAAGCTCTGCCTGATTTACTGAAAAGAAATGCTTCCAAAGTTTGCAAGAACACTAAAACTTCACTTTGCAAAACACACATTCACAGACGAGATTGGAAATTGCTATCTTTCATATGCAGAGAGATTAATATGGAAGATCCCAAACATTCTGTTCACAGAGCAACATATGTTTGTAATTCTGAAACAAAACCTTCAACTTAGCAAATCAGCTACCAATATCCAGATGCAAACTGAAGTTTTAAGATTTTTTAACTAATGAAAGCGTTCATAATTTTAATGAAGCAACTCATAAAGAAACTAAATTAAGAATAAATAAATTGCTATCTTAACAATCATGATGAAATTATTTGCAATTACACCTAAACACTTAGGTCCAGAAGAAGTCTCTATTTTCACAGGTCCAGTTAGGTACTGCTGAAAATAGCCATTATGGCTGTATCTTTTAATATTCAGTATGTGCATATATATATACATAATATCCAGTGTGTATATATATGCAATATCCAGGGTATATACATAAACAGCACTGTTTAACAGGGATAGTTCACAAATTTATTTCAGCTACAAAATTCCAAAATTCTATTAAAAGAAAAGTGTTATCATTTTGACTGTACCTGGGAAAGAAAATGAGAAACCAGGATCCTAACAGACTGCTTCAAAATACAGGGGAAAAAAATTATATTTTTATATATGAATACTCATCTGTTTAGCATACTGACAAAAAGATAGTTTTTAAGATGCTGGACATGGCAGTAACTATTGAACTTGTTCTTATTGGCTTTTATTCTATGGATGCTATTTAACTTCCTATTAAACCTATTGGTTTAGTGTTATAAGAAAATTAGATGGAGGGGGAAGATAAATGGAGAAACTGCTTATATATCTCCAATATACAACATATAGGTATGATTTTATATAAATACATTTGAACATAGATATAAATACATGCATGCATTAGGTAGTATCTTAGTATTTATAGTAGTGTAAAGTGCATATAATTATGTTCAGGGATCACACTGATAAGAGGGGAATAGTGATATTTTTCTAGCCTTTACCCACATCAAATCTACTCAAAGTATACTGGGGAGATATAAAAAATATAATCACAGATGCTGTCTGCATATTTTGAGCCCTCCCTCAGGGAGCTCACTGTGACCCACTGGGCTTTTGAACTTCGTTTCCTGGTGAAAGAGGGTCAGATGGTTTCTGTTTACTCAACTGAGCTTAGCTCCTCCTTCACAGAGATGGGATTTGTAGTGTTAGAATGAGCTGTGAATCACAGCAGAAGATGGATCTTTTAAGAATGCCATGGCCCCTTCTCTAACTTTGAGGCATCTAATAAATCTCTACATTAGGAAAATTACCATTATTCAGTGTGCCCAGTCTCTACATGGTGATGACTACAAATGGGAAGAGACTGGGAGCACAGTCCCCAGAAATGGCAAAAGCAGTAAGGTGTGCTTTTTGCGCTACAGGTAGAATATAAGTCTTAGAAGTATAGATCTGGCCTACCCTGCAGAATTAAAACCATTTTAGTTATGTTGACACAAACTATACTATAGGCATATGTCAATGGGGCTTCTTTACCAGCTTAGCTGTCCCAATGACATAAGCCAAGAAAAGTGTTCTTCTGGCTACAACCCTGCAGGTACGATGACACAGCAAGTCAGCCAATCTCTGTGAAGTTTAGTATGCTGTTGGGAACAGTGCCCATAGCATGACAAGGAAGCAGGAGACAGGAAATAATGTCCCACAGCACCACAATGCAAACCTGATTTTACAATGGTGTTTCCAATATGAAAAAGGGAAGCTTGCAAACAAAGCAGAAGGCAGGCACCAAAAAAGATAAAGTCTATGCTTAAAATTAATTTTGTGATGAAAGTTCATAATCCTCTAATGAAATGAAGAGGACACTTGATTTCTTTTTGGTTTTATTTCTGTTTGCTTTGTTTTTCCTTTCACTCTGAAACAGTTATATGTTCTTTTATGTTTTACATGACTGCACAGCACAGTGTATGGTCACTGAGAACTCTAATTTCTTTTTGTTTCCATCAATAATACCTTCGGAGAATTCAATCACAACTGGAAATTCAGAAAGCTAGTCCCAGGCTATTAAAAGAAGGAGCTAGAATTAAAAGCATTTGCCATAAAGGCAAAGTCATACATTCCGTTTCTATATAACACAGTAAGACAACAGCACACAAATACCAATGTTTCTTAATACTCATTCTCTTAGTGAATGATTTAGTAGCAGGTACTTTTTTGAAAATTTTATTTGTGTGATGTTTTCAGACTTTTCAAAGCCTTACCAAATACTGAAGCACTTCCTAGACCCAATTCTATTTTGCAGAGAGGATAACTGTGGCACGCAAGAGTAGGTTCACAAGGAGAAGCTTACATGCCTCCTTATAACTGCATCTCTTTGTCAATACCAACTGCAACTCTGTCTCTTGACAAACTCAGGTGTTCACAACGTGTATGACCATTACATAATCATGATTAAGCTACTCATCATCTCTTTCATAGAATTATAAAATTATTAGGGTTGGAAAGGACCTTAAGATCACCTAATTCCTCCCCCCCTGCCACCGGCAAGGACAACTCACACTAGACCATATCACTCAAGACTCTGTAACCCAAGATAACAAAAAATCACTAAACAGGTAGATGTTCATCCATATATCTTGCTATAAGGTATGACAAGCATTGACTAGAAACTGTTTAAACTCAGGTCCTTTTCCAACTGAAAGCCATTACAAAGAGAGCATGGATTCAACCACATTTTCTCTCTCTGTCTTAATCGGAACTATTTCATACAATGCAGATCAGATTCAGCAGAAAGGACAAGGAGCAACCCTGGAGTCATTTGGTAGCTTTTGTTTGCAGTGAGCACAGGGGCTTTGAAAGAATCACTGAGCCACCTCACTCAGGTTCTTTTTCAGTTTAGTTTGTAAATCTTTGGTATTTCTTACTTCTCAGCTTGTAAAATTGTCTCCTCACCTGCTGAAATTCCTTCTATGAGCTCCTCCATTTGACACCCAAAACCCCCTGTAGCTTGGGAGATCCTCAGGGTCCATACAGGGCCCAAGGAGGCTTCAACCATTGTATGATACTTTCTCCCTGCTTACCCTTAGGAGATTAGCACCACAGATAACAGAAAATATCTCATTAGAAAGTACTTTGCCAGTACAGGTGGTATTTCAAGACTGCATGTTAGAACAAAGAAATGGCATTTTGACCTCCAGATTCTGAAATCATAACAGTGTAATGGGTAAAATTCAGAGTTCGACTACATTTTCTGAATGACTCCTGCTAGTGGATTTTTAGGAACATGTCCATTTAAATGGTCCTTTGCTGAAGTTTTCAGAATAACCAACAGACAAAGCCAGATTGGTCTTCCATGAACTGAATGAAGAATTTCCATTTTAAGGTCTTTTCTGCTTACTTTTAGGTTTTGTTGATGTGACTTTGTGTCTCTCTGTGTTTGAGGCTACTTTGGGGACCTCATGCAGTAAGTTACAATGATGGAGCATGACAGTCAGAATAGCACACACTATTAGCTAGAGCTCAACTCTATTACAGTACTACGTTTGGTGACACAGAATCAAGAGACTCAAGGATACAAGGTCAAAGGTAGCAAAACATTACATTAATCTGTTCTGTTGCAGGCACAAGTACGCCAATCTCCAAGTATAATGTGGTGACGGCTGTTTAATTATAAGAAGCAAAGTGCTAAATGCCTTATTTAATAA
>JANRGW010021377.1:17500-20912 GCA_024733675.1 Psilopsiagon aymara
GATTCAAAAGCCAGCAAGAAAGTAACAAATCTACTTAAATATGTCTTTATCTCTTAAGATATGGCATTAAATAAAACATTAAATTTACAGTTATTTTTAGGTACCTTTGCTGTAAAAGGTGAAGTTTTTCTAAATGCTCTCTGGCCATTTCAAAATGCTGCAAACTTTATGCTGCAAGCCTTTTCAAATATTATATCTGAGAAATATAAGTGATATCAGCAATTCTTACTTTGTTTCTTACATTGCATCTTATGTTCCTATATTTAATTTATTCGGATGATTTATAGTCCTTGCTGTAAAAAATTGTGTGGCTAATTTGAATGTGTTTGGCTTTAACTGATGACCATTCAGTCCTGTGACAGCTTTCACTTGATCAAAGGAATCAGATGCACTCAATATTTTCTTTTTCAAATGAATATGAAACCTGTGCTCTTTAAACTGATCAAATGTTACCTAAATTAAACAGATCAAACTTTGTGCTTCTCAAAATATCCAAATTATCTCCATTATTCAAGCAATTCCTGTAGATCTTTTTGATAGCTTTTTTCAAAAAGAGGATCATCGAAACCAAATGCATTATTCAAACAGTGATCTCACCGATGCACTATGAAAAAATAGTTACATCCCTGTCCTACGCATTCTGAAACATTCAAGGATTTGCACTCACTTTTCTTTTACAGCAGCAGAATGGGACTTTGTTTACATCCTACCGCATTCTCAGTGCTTTTTTTGTAACACTGATTTAAAAGATTACCTTAATACCTCATTCTCAGATATTAAGTATATAAAATAACCCTAAATGTGCAGTTTACCTGCATTCAAAAAAAGCTTTAACTGTTTGCAATTTACTTACTAATTATATGATTTCAGCCCTTTGATATTTTTCTCCACTTTCCCAGTTCTCGCATTTGTTATAGCTTTTATTTCAAACTTTATTATAAGTTCCTGATAAAAAAAAAAAAAAAAATCCGTTAGATAAAGTCTTGCAAAATTCTATTATAAAAAGAATTCCCCATTAGAGTTCAAATAGGTGGTGTTCCGGTTGCTGGCTGACAGTATAGAGGTTTTTTTAAAAATCAGAATACTATTGGGTATCAAGTTATGTGATTCGGAGTGCTTAAGAAGTATGACTGCGCAGTTACATGGAAAACTACATTTCTAATCAAAACAAATAATGTAATCAAGATTATTTGACAGGCTCTACTTTCCTAACACTAGTTGACTGGTATTGACTGCAAATGTTCTTCTCCTTCATTCTCCCAGAAGAATCCTGTATCAGTCTTCTTTTAAATGGACAAAGTGCATCAGCAGCTGGTTGGCAGTGGGACAGTGTGAGTACCCACATCCTTTCCCACATACCTTAAACCATTAGCCTCACTAACACCTGGAATTTACTTATATTTGAGATAGGCACAATAATCTTTTCCTCCCTCACAGGTCAAGAGTACTCAGTTTACAAGGTATTTTGGGGATAACTAAAAGGTGTTTTACACCTGGAAATTTTATTGTAGAGATGAGTCATGTAGAGGAAAAAAAAAGTCTAAATCATTATTGTTACCTGCAGCTTGGTCAATGTCATAATGAGGGAAATGGAGAGAATAAATCTAAAACCTTTAAGAAAAAGTTTTTCTTGAAGAAGTATTCTCTATTGTCTTTGATTAAATAGCCAAGTTCGAGAAGTTTTCATTTTTCATAGAATGTCTGCTCACAAGGCAGGCCTTCTCCTAGTCATTGCAATTTTAATTACTTGATTACTTTCAAGAGAGAAGAATCCATATAAAATTCTATTTCATATAGAAAAAAAAGGAAAAATCTTCTACATTTCTGTCTCGACAGTTTATATTTGTAGTTTGAAGGAGAGCAGCCAAGGTCAAACAGGTGGCTCTGCATCCACTGTATTAAAAAATGCCCCTGGACCTATAGATAGCAATTTCCTAATAATTATAGCAACCCAAGGATAGCTAGTCTTGGAACACAAAACATACAAGCCTCAAACTAGGGCCCTCTCAAGTCAACAAACTAAGATCCTTCATTTGCTCAGCTTGTTGAGAAATCTTCATGCTCCCCAGGAACAAAGGGCCATCCAGCCACCCTTTTTTCACCCACATCGTGATTAGAAGTGACATATATATTTTTAAACAGAACTTATGTACATTACTATTCCAATCTAAGAGTATCAATCATGGCATTTTGATATCCTTGAAAAAAAACTTAAAAAGAGGTAAGATTTAAGGTACAATGGGAGTAAAATATAAATAATATTTAAGGTAACAGAACAGCATTGTATGCATTTGAAATGGTGCATGCAGTGCACAGTTTGCTAAAACCAAAAATCAGGTTTCTTATATACTGCACATAATTCAGACCTGTAGCATTAAAAAGATAATAGATAATCTGCTTCAATTCTATTCAGGCCAATATACATGTGTGTCTCTGCATGTGTAACATATAAAGGAATCTTTTGGAAACTAAAATTAGAAATAATGAAATGTCATTACGATTAAAGTATAAATATTTGTTTCATTATCTCCAAGTACAATACTTGCATCAGCCTGGGAAGTGAGGAGTCCTGTATCCATCCAAAATTTCTAAGACATTTTCTTAATAGTATTTTCTCTCTAAAAATGTAAAGCACTTCACAATCTTTAACTTCCAGTTTGACACGACTGGATTTAATAAGTAACTGTGTATGCAACAGCTAAACCGCATATAGGTTAGGTTGCTTTTGCTAACAGAAGTGGTAGACTGGTGACATGAAAGAAGAGTCATACTACCAGAGTCCTCATGCAGAATTGCATTCAGTCACTTCAGGCTCACATGGTGTGAGAAAAGCTTGTAGGACTGAAACCCTTACCATGGCTTTGAAAACAACCCAACTCAGCAAAGACCTAAATCTGATCTCACACAATACATTCTTTCATCCAAGAAAATACCCTGAAATGGTTGAAATGCGGTCTAACAGTAAGGTCAAAACTACTTTTTTTAACACATACAGAAGTTGTATCATAATTCAATGTTACACACCGGCTCAAAATATTGTTACTACATAGTCATAGAATCATAGAACCATAGAGTAGTTAGGGTTGGAAAGGACCTTAAGATCATCTAGTTCCACCCCCCTGCCATGGATGGGCAGGGATACCTCCCACTAAACCATGCCACCCAAGGCTATGTCCAACCTGGCCTTGAATACTGCCATTGATGGAGCATTCACAGCTTCCCTCGGCAGCCCATTCCAGTGCCTCACCACCCTCACAGTAAAGATTTTTTTCCTCATATCCAATCTAAACTTCCCCTGTTTAAGTTTGAACCTGTTACCCCTTGTCCTATCACTCCAGTCCCTAATGAAGAGTCCCTCCCCAGCATCCCTATAGGCCTCCTTCAGATACTGGAAGGCTGCTCTGAGGTCTCC
>JANRGW010021381.1:0-14803 GCA_024733675.1 Psilopsiagon aymara
CAGATTGGTCAGGCAGGATTTCCCCTTAGTGAAGCCACGCTGGCTGTCACCAACCACCTTGTTGTTTTTCATGTGCCTCAGCATGCCTTCCAGGAGAATCCGCTCCCAGATTTTGCCAGGCACAGAGATGAGGCTGACTGCTCTGTAGTTCCCCGGCTCATCCATTTTCCCCTTCTTAAAAATGGGGGTTATATGTCCCTTCCTGCCTTTGCTTTGTGGTTTTGGTTTTTCTTTGTATATCAGACTGCAATATTTAATCTTTTGGCCATCATTTCCCTATATTCTGTTTCCAGTGATACTGGTGATGGAAGGGAGGTGGCATTTGTGGCAAGCTGTGAAAAGAGACTGTAGAAATTAGAGACAGAATGAAAGGATCTTCAAGTGTAGACTGGGCTTAAATGATCCTGCTTTCATAAAAAGACTTTTGAGTATGTAAGTGAACGGGACTGCTTGAAATAGCAGTTTTTAAAGCTGTTCAGTAAATTACAACTATAAATCTTAAGGTATTTAGTCAGTTCTTTACAAACAGAAATGTGAACACTTCTGTGCATGCATTTTCAGTGACTGGGAGAACAGTTTACCCATTTTTTTTTAAAGGTAGGCAGCAGATACACTATAGACAGAGAATTTTTTTACTACAAAACCCTTATGAGAAGAGTTGCCCTTATATGCGCTGCAAGAGCTTCTCAGAAATCGGAAGACAGCAGCAAGGCTCTTTATCAACTGTGATACAGAACAGAATTCAGGATTTGTTCTTTTTTTTTTTTTCTGTTTAAAAAAGAAAATCAGTGCTCTGTGCTTTTATTTATTAGTAGCAGACTGTCTCTCTTTCTCTATGGGAAAACATTTACCATCGTGATTCAAATAGTTTTGGAGATGTTGGTAGTGCATTGGTGGTAATGGTGGGGAAAACAAGTTTTTTTTAGGAAATTAGTGGGAATTGCAACATAACTGGTCTATATGGCGTTACATTCTGGAAGGGCAAATGGAATTCGTGACTTCTGTGCATGTGGGTGGAACCTGAGGCAAGAGAACAAACACAGCTGCTTTTGCTGCCTGGGAGCTTGTGATAGATGAGAGAGAGGCTTTATGCATATGATGAAATTACAAATTTGATGGATGGAGAGTAGTCTTCAGGAGGTAACATGGAGAAGAGAAAGTCCTCTAGCCAGGGGAACTACAGGCTGACAAATCAATTAGCAAAGAGGTGCCTTTGTTCAGCCCTGTGAAGAGCTTCCTTTCACTCCTGGGAACAGCTTTCTGCAAAATTGCCTTCTATGCCTAACCTGATTTCTGTCATCTATGTGTTTCATCTGCTAAGTAGCAGCACTTCATAGCTGGCTGTATAACATTCTCAAATCCATGGTGAAGCTGTAATTTTTATCGGTGATGTCAAAGGCATGTATCTGAAGGTACAGTTTGGCAGGATGTGGGTATAGGATAGCAGTGGATTCTTCTTGGGGAGTGCTGGATTTCTGTGTGTACAGTGTAAGAATAAAATACGCCAAACACCTGAAAGAGGAGTAAACATTCACAACAGCTGTGGAAGCGAGGAAGGTGTTATTCTCAGCTATAGTTCTGAATTTGTCTTCAGCATTCCAAAGCCTTTGAACTTAAGAGACATGTAAGATTGATGTTTGCTTTGAGATGGCGAGGTTCAACTATTTCGTACTCATGACATGCTGGTAAGTGGCACCTTACTTCAGAGTGCTCCAGATAATTAACTTGGAGCTTTCCAGATTTCTCCTCTCTTCCAATGTACTTGAAGTACTTGTGCATGTGAATTCTAATGTAGGGTATTATTTTACCATACCTGCTTTTTGCTGTTAATTTCTGCTTGCTCTTACGCAGCTTTATTCTGCTGGACTGTATGATACTATTTTGGTCTCTGAAGAGTTGTGTTTGAGTCTGCTTTGCTTTTTGACATGTATTTGTGGGGTTTTTTTTAACATTCCATCTTCACATTTGCAGTTAGGAGGAAAAATTAAAAGGAGTCTTGATTTTTGTCAGAGAATTGGCATCAGCAGAGTTATATAATAAATACTAAGAATCCAAGGGGCTTTTACTATTAATTCTTAGTAACTACTTTGCCAGTAGTCAGCAGCTTCTCATGTCAAAATACACTTGTGGCATAACCACTCACTATATGCATTCCATCTTTGGAATAACATAGATGTGTTTAGGGAAGACAGTTTCTGAAAACAAACAAATGAAGCTGGTAATGAATGAAGGGGTAAGTGGAGATTCTCTGCCGTAAAAAAGCCATATGTTTCACTTAAAAACAGAAAAGTTGAGGGTTTTTTTTGATGTTTACCTACTTGTCATGTGTATATGAGACATAATTGGAACATTCATCATTTGCAGAGAGGCATCTAGAGATATTTCTATTAATCATGTTGTATGAGCTTTAACTACTGGTAGGGATACTTATGTACAAGTGTTGAACCCATGCCCGTTTACCTCTGTCGCATACACATGGATAAGTTCTTGGAACTGCATAAGTTGGACCAAGTTCAGTGTCTGCAGGGTGCAAGGATTCTAGCTGTAGGAGCACGTGCACACTTGCTGGCATATGAGCTCCTGTGCTGGGGGCTCAGAGTTGCAGCCTGAGAATTAGTTACAGATGAAGCAGCAATTCAGTGGCAAAACCAGGCCCAAAATGGGGAATTCACTGGGGCTGCCTCATTGTGATCCTTCCAGGCACGTTCTGTGCTGTGTACAGCAGCCTTGCATATCCCACAACTGTGAATTTTGTTTGGAAACTAGTGAATGAAATGAAGTCTTTATCCTTCAGTAGAACAACCAGCTAAAAGTACCCCAACAACAATAAAGACTCAAACCTCCCACAGCCTAAGTGGACAAATCTGGTTTCTCATACAAATAATAATAAAAATATCACTATTATTAATAGCAAATGTGCTTTGCCTTTAGTAATAGCATAGCTGTGGGCTGTTAGCTAGATATTATCTATTGCCTTTTTCTTTCTGTGAGTATACTTTCTTTCCTGTAGATGGAAGACCAAGTTGGTTCTAAAAGTACAAAAATCTCTAAATCCATGACAAGTGTCAGTTTACACTGACCCATTTTTTCCTGCAAGATTTGGTAAGTGGCTTACTGATATGGTTCTGGGTATTCAAAACTGATGTGCATATGCAAAACTAAGTACAAAAGTTCAGAAACTGCTGGAAAAGGCATTATTGCTGACCTAGGGCTTTTTTATACCCTTCACTCTCTGCTTTCTCTTTCAACGTTTCAGCGTACAGATTTTGCATCCTTTTCCAGCATTTCTCCTCATGCCTTTTGTTCAGATTAATTTGGAATCGAGTTATATGCTGATGATACAGGCTGTGTATTAAGTGGAAGCTCTTCTGGATTTATGTAGAGTTACTGAGCTTTTGGCATTATCCAGATGTGGTAGGGTTACCCTGATGGATAGAAATGTTAATGCATTTCTGCTCACAACTGGAATGGAGAGATATATGATTTATATATTTGCATCAAGTTTAATTTTCAAATAATAAGTAGGTTCCTCATTTTCTCAGTGTATGAGAAGCTATATTTGAACTGAAACTAAAAATAAGACCGTCCTAGTAAGAAAAGGAAGCCTTATCTGGCCTTCATGGATGTAGGATCTGTCTGTTTCCTGGTGTACATGTGTCTCTGCAGGTTTTTCTGAGCAGAAACAGGGACAGTGGTGTTAACAAAATCCTTTGTTGTCTTGCTGGGACATTATGAGGTTTGCTGGATGAAGACAGGCTGAGAGAGCTGGGCTTCTTCAGCCTGGAGGAGGGAAGGCTCTGAGGAGACTTTAGAGCAGCTTCCAGTGCCTAAGGGGGCTACAAGAAAGCTGGAGAGGGACTTTGGACAAGGGCCTGTGGGGACAGGACAATAATACCACAAAATAGGCTGAAGTAAGTGCAGAAAAGTAAGCAAACTGCTGATACAGGAAGAAATAAGTTTGGTTTTGTTTTTACTTCCTAAATGTTATTGACAACTGAGGAAAGGCATTCTATAAAATATTCATGTCCATATTTAATTTTCAGAAGGATAATTCCTCTTACTCTGTAAGATTTTTGACAGGGAAATTGATTTCATTCAGGGGGGCATCTGCCCCTGGAAAATCTCCCGAATAGTGCATTTTTCTAAGACATCTGTTTCTATTTAATAATCTGCTTCTTTGTACCTGAGTCTATTTGGAGGCTGTGGAAAAGAGTTAAAAATAAGCTAGAGGAAGACTTTGATTCAAGTGATGGAAATTAGTACAAAAGTCTGTACAGCATCCACAAAGATAACTCATATATTGATGGCAGTTTCCTGTTTGGTTTGCTGACTCTTGCACTATATTTAATATGCAAATTTTTTCTCAGAAAGAAAGCTTTCCATTTTTCCAGTTCATGTGTCTGTTCTTCATATCTGAAGGGGGAATTTCAATATACCTTTTGGGAATTCCAGGTAATTTTTAACTCTTTTCTTCTTGGAACTTTCTTTTCATTTCCTTCTTTCATTTCTAGACATTTAGAAGCACAGAAGACATTTTTCGACAGCTCAGTTTTCCTTTTTGCTCTTGATAGTTACTGTTACATTGCATTTTATTAACCTGTGTTTTTTTTATTGGTTCTGTTGAAGATGTAGCTCTGTTTATATCTTGTCCTGAATTCCTTCGCTGAAGCTGTGTATGTCTCATACCAGTTGTCCCTGTAGGGATCACTGTATTTCAGGAGTAGAAAATTATTTTCTGTCTGCTTACAGAAGAAGAAAGTGCTTGAAAATGATGAGGATGAAATTGGCCTTGCAAACTCCTTTTTTATCTCTCATCTTCCTTAAGATGGTTTACCTCTCGTCTTCATTTTCATTATTTTGTTTCCCTAATTCTTATGACTCATTTTTTCCCTTCAAGCTTTCACCAAAGAATGTGTCTGTACATACTGGTTGCTAATAGCACTGAGATAATGATACATAGTAGTATCTTCAGACATGAATGTGAGTTAGTGTTAGCTCAGCCGCTTGCTGTGTTTTGCAGAAGGAGAGATCTTCCTTGCAGGCAGTTTGCACTGAAGAACTCCTGGTTGCCTAAGGGCTGGCTCTGGGAACAGGCAGTGCAGGCAGCGTGCTAGGGCAGCAGACCTCCATCACGCAGGTTGGCCATGCGCTTATGCTCTTGGAGCCCAAGGTGCAGGGCTTAATGGTGCTCCTGCTTTTCTGTTTCCTCAGCAGATCTCTCAGGTTTTTGTTTCCTTGCTTCACAGACCCTCATCCATGAGGCAGTAAAACCTGATTTTGTGGAGTGCTGATTCAGTGCTTCGTGATGTCATGACTGTGCTGTTATTTGGTGGGATTCCGTGGCAGCCTGAAATTGTTGCTGATACATTCCCGTTTCCACAAGTAGGAATGATCCTGATAATTTTATCTCCATGAAGTTTTTCCTTACCACTAGAATATGGACGTTGTTTTCCATTGTGAGTTTCTTAGGCAAAAAGAATTTTGCAGTATTTGCATAGATTTGTATCGTAACTTCACTAAGTGGAAAATTGGGCAAACGTATGGGAAGATCAGGATCATGGCTAGATGTTAGAAGCTGTCTAATCATCAACTAGGCCAGTTCAGACTCTTGAGACATGAGTCTTAGACATGCCAGGTTCCTGCATGTGGGCTTTTTTCCAGTGAAGCACTCTGTTTCATTAGGATTATGATGTCTGCTGAAGAGCCTGTATGTTGGTAATGAAAAGTTTCCTCCATTTACTTAGGCACAAATGACAATAACCTTTGAAGGTCAGGCCTTCTGCTCTGTGCTGGAAGTTGCTTTAACCTGTTACCCTTTAGGTGACTTGACCTGCTTTTTTGGCTTTCAGTCTAGCTGGCTGAAGCACTGCCATTGTGAAAAGGTCAGAAGCAAGCTGAAGTGCATTCAGTCTGTGAGAGAATGTAGGATACAATTTCCAGTCTTTCATTCCCATAGGAATCAGTTTGGAGCCTGGTGCTGGTCCTGTGTGTGGTTTTCATCTAACAATTTTCCTGTACAAACAGTAAGATCCAGTTTGGCTAAAACGTGACTCACCTTTGTGGGTAAGGCTGATCGGACAGCGAATGCTTGACAGCACAGCAGCTGCGGTGCGCCAGCATACCTGTTACTCACAAGCACCTCACTGGTTTTACTGTCAGCGCTACCTTCTGGAACAGCTGCAAAACTCTGGATATTAGAGAGATGTACAGCTTTTGCCATACACCATTTTGCTTGCCAGGACTGCTAGGGTTTTTATGGGTACATGGGGAAAGTGGCACCTTAGTCTGAGCGCTAACAGGTTCTGTGGGTGTTGCTTGGTTAGCATTGGCATTGTTGGATATTCATTAATGTGCAACAGATGATGAATGTGGAGGTGAACTGAACCATCCTGTCTCATTAAACATTTGGAAACAAATGAATTTCTGTTTCAGGTAAGTAAAATTCTTTTTCTCTTAGTTAGCACAATATAAATAGTGGGAGCTCAGTTCTGTCGGTTTTGCAATTCACATAAATCTTGAAATGAACTAATGAGGAACACAGAAAAGAGAACTGCATCTTGGACTACACAGGAATGTAATCAATATAAATTCCCTGGAGCTGTATCTGTTTTGTGGTAGGTTCCCATTGATTTTGTAAACATTTTAGCATTGGCCATTATCCCCTTTGAATATAAATAGTTTCCCAGTAGTTCTCCTGTATTTTAATTAATACTAAAGTGACCAACTTGAGAATTCTTCCTTTCATGTTATTGCTAAAATAAAGAAATTCTCCCTCATTTTCTTCCCAGCCATAATCTGACCCCTGTGAAATCAGTAGGCATATGGAATGCTCAAGAAGTGGTGATGCTGAGAAAACCTGAGACAGCCAGAAAATATCAGATTTAGATACTGTAAGAAAATCAGAAATCTCAGGAGTGAAATCAACCCATTTGAAAATACTTTGCTACTTTAGTTTGTGTGAGTTTTTGTTCCAGTTGGTAACTCCCTGTTTTTTCAAAGGAAAACAGAGGAGATGGAGATGGTTGCTCTGGGACTGGAGAGCTGGGACATGGACATTCTGCCCTCATTCTGATTTCAAGATGCAGGGGGCATTAGCTGTCTAATCCCTTTTAAATTGAGTTAGTTAGAAAAAAAACACCAATAAATCCCTTTTGAATTTACAACCTGATTGCTTGGTGCAGTTCCTTTTTCTTGGAAAAGAGTATTACTTAAGTTGAAGAGATGATACTGAAGTTACTTTGTTATGACATAAAAATAAGTATCCAACAACTAGCATAAAAGCTGGCACTGTTATTTCTTGAAAAAAATATATATACATATGTATGTATCTGTAGGATGTATTTTGACTTGTAGATTGAAAGACTATAATCTGTTAAACTGTTTGGAGCTACAGGGGATAAACTGATTCTGTTGTTTGATATTCCTGACCAGGGGTGCATTTAAACCCTAGGGGAATTTTCTTTGAACAAGTGTCAGTTGTATGACTTATCATAGGTTGGTTTATGTAGTGGAGCATATTAGATTGTTGCTTAGCTATATCCAGAAAAAAAGATGCTTTGCTTGAGATTGTATTTTGGTTGCAGTTGTTTAACCAAGAGCAGGACTGAGCTGCTGTACAATGCTTACCTGAACTGCAGGAATCATGTGATGTCAGGGTATATGTATAGACAGGAAATAACCTGCATATGTATGCAACTATGTATCCATAATTAACCTGAATCAATGTGCTTGTGGTGTGCCACTAAAGTTCCTGTGCTTTGGTTTTTGCTATCTTTATAGTTAGCATTCCTGAAGAGATGCTGTTGCCCTGCTAGAAAAGTATCCTGGTTTCAGTGGGGGTAGAGTTAATTTTCTCCCTAGTGTACTTAGTGCAGGGCTGTGTTCTGGCTTCAGTCTGAGAACAGTGCTGATAACATACCAGTGTTTTAGTTGTTGCTAAGTAATGCTTACACTGATCAAGGTCTTCTCAGTCTCCCATGCTGTGCTTGCAAGGAGGGACATGAGAAGCTGTGAGGAAGCAGTGACAGGACACTTGACCCAAACTAGTCAAAGGGGCATTCCATACCAGAGCACATCATGCCCAGTATAGAAACTGCAGGGGAGTTGGCTGAGAGATGCTGATCACTGCTCGGGGATGGACTGGACACTGGTCTGTGTGTGGTGAGACACTGAATTGGTCATCATTTGTCTTTTTGGGGATCATTTGTCTTTTATTCCTTCCTCTTTTTCTTTAGTTCCGATTAGTATTATTATTGCTGTTGATATTTTCATTATTAAAATATTTTACATCTATTTCAATTATTCAGCTGTTCCTGTCTCAGCCTGTGGGTTTTTATCTTTTATACAATTCTCCTCCCCATCCCGCTGGAGAGAGGGAAGGGCGTCAGCAAGTGGCTGTGTGGTACGTAACTGCCAGCTGGAGTTAAACCATGACTGGTAGCTACAGGATGCCATTGTAGCCATGGGGTTTGTTCTTACACATGATTAGGTATATCAGTAAGTGTGTGTATGTAGCACATGGAATGAGGAGATCTAAAGATAGAGGCGTTACATATGCTTGTAACTGCTTTTATTTCTACAGCGTCTGGGACTTACGCTTTTGGACATAGACTATCACTGTGATAGGTGTTATTCAGATGTATGATAAAAGTTGGATTCGCTTTTCAGGAGACTTTATAACCAAGTATAAGACAAGAGACTGCATTTTAGGTGGGAGGAACAAGATGCTGTAATGTGATTTGAAGCTAAACTCCTAGAACAGCTTTTTGAAGTGAATTTATTTTTTAAAACTTAGAATAATTCGGCTGACTTGCTTTGATTGTGGTGATTAAAATCAGGCAGAGGCCTCTCCCTCTGAAAAGTAGGAAGTCACAGGCAGTTCTTATTCAGCAAGAGTTGTCACCTCTATGACAGCCTTTGCCCCATGTGAAGAAGTCTGTGACGCCCAGCTACAGCTCAGATCTCAGCAGGGGTTACCTGTCATCACTGCTCCACAGGGCTGGTAGTCACCCGAAGGCAGCAGTGGCTCATTTCCACCCAGGGGAGAGCTGCAGGATGCCATACTGCCCCACAGAATCAGAATAGTTTGAGCTGGAAGGGACCTTGAAGATCAACCCCCGGCTGGCATTCTTTTCCAAAGGCTTGTCTACCATCTAGCAAGAGCTCACAGATACACTGTTTTTTGTAACTCAGCCCCAGGTCAAATATTATTATTAGGAGGTAACAATAGGAAACCAGAGGCAGGTGGAAAAATGCACGAAGGTTGGAGAACACCTTTACCTGAACCATTTATAAGGGGTTTTGGGCATCATGGAAAAGCATTGTTCCAAGGAGGCTTTGAACAGATTGATATGCTTGGGGTGATGCTGTTAATGCAGAGCTAATCTTGAATGCAGTGTGAAAGAAACAAATGCCGTTCTTGTTGTGTTTGCTGTCAAAGGTGACTGTCGTGATTTGATGCCAGATGAGGGATTATAGGTTAAATAGGAGGAGTGCACGATAGCTCTTGAAATTAAAGACAAACATTGTAGGAAAAGGCAAGTCAGTGAAGGAAAGTATAGAGAACTGTGATGAAATCTTTTATTGGATCTAAATAATGTGGACTTGGACTCATACATTGGCATGTGTAGCTTCACATGATGCTGAGATTAGGGCTGCTGAGGGCGGTGTGGTACATCCTTTCCATGTGTTGGTTCTCCCCTTTGGCCCCTGGGGAACAAGCTAGAGCTGAAAACTGTTCTGCGTTACATATCTGATTTCTTCTCTGATAGGAGGAATAGTGCTGGTTGGATCTGGGAGGACACTGCAGTGCTCAGCTTGATTTCTCTGGTGTTTTTGTGCTCTGGTGTTCATCTTAGCAGTCTGTATCCTGATTAGCTTTGCTCATGAGATGACTTGTGATAAGTGTGTGCTCATAAGGTGATATATGTATGGATGAAACATGACTTATTAAAACTTTTAGTAAGCTTTTTCCTGTGAGTATCTAGCAGTGTGGTGCAAGAGAACCACAGAACAGAGTCCCCAGTAGATAGTGAGGCAGGGATTATGTTGGGGTCACA
Organism: Psilopsiagon aymara; assembly: GCA_024733675.1. NCBI lineage: Eukaryota > Metazoa > Chordata > Aves > Psittaciformes > Psittacidae > Psilopsiagon > Psilopsiagon aymara. The sequence goes on from JANRGW010021381.1 coordinate 10,059, forward strand.
GCTGTGAAATAGTGAACTGAACACTGCCTGAAAGTTTAGATAGGTTTTGTCTTAAATGCAGTGGTCTGTTCTCATGTTCCTCTTCACATAGAAGCCGACTCTTTATATTTAACCGGCAAAGTTGTCTGGAATGGCATGTGAATAGTGACATGTGAGCATGAGGATAAATGCTAGTATGTGATCCAGTCCTTATGTTCTTCAGCATTTGTGTCGTGCATTTCCATTTAATGACTACAAGTGTTGTACACCAGGGCCCACCTCTCTTCTGTCACCTTCTTCACCCTTGGAAAAGAATGAGTGATGTTTATTCATCACCTTCAAGTCACGGATGAGGGGCAATTTTGAAGAATGTTAATAAACTGGATGTGAAGGTACCTGAAGAAGTGTTCTAAGCTTTGATTGTGTAAGTTGCTTATTTCTGAGCAGCAGCGTGGTGTAGCCACATCCATATACATATTTATACACTAGAATATTTTAGCTGTTAGCCCCATTTGTACCTTTAGGTTGTTGTCTGTTGTAATCATGTTGCAATAATTAAAACATCAGAGGAACAACCAACCAAATCCTCATTTTAGTGTAATAGAGCTTATGATGCCTGTCAGATAGAAGTAATGAATTTTTGCGTGGAAAGCATGCAATTAGAATGCTGTCAGAACTGTGCAGTCACCAGACAGTGTGTCAAGGAGGCACTGAGTACACTTGAACTTCAAGGAACTTACTGGTACAGGTCACATTGGGCTTTTCTGGTTTGTTCCTTTCCAGCAGGGTATTGTACCAAAAGGTTGCATTTCTCACATCTGAGTGAAGCCCAATTTATTCACCAGCTGCTTTCCTGGTAATGTTTACTAAGTTCTCAGTTACTTTGAAGGGTGTTGCTCCCTTCAAAAGGTGCTAGTCATGGTGTTTTCCAAAGTTCTCATTAAACTTGCAGCAAACCTCAAACTCTCACTGTGGGATTGGCTTTCTTTATTCCTTTGGAAAGGTTAGCTGTGTGGGCTCTCCATTGTTTTAAATTTTTCTGACAGGCTTCTTGAATTTAGCTGAGGTTTGTGAGGACTTTGCTGTATCATTTGATCAACACATGTTACTCTGAAGCTTAGGCCAGCAGTTTTAGTCACTGGCTCTAAAAGTGGACATGAATAGTTAAACATTCTGCCTTACTGTGCTTCTCTTTAGTCTCTAGGTGGATATGGTGTGAGAGTTGAGAGCTATTTACAGGTGGCTTAAACAGAATACAGATACTTTCCCAAGCCTTTAATCTTTGTATTTTTTTTCCTATTTTCTATTTTCTCTGCATTTTCTAATGTCTTAATTTTTGAAGTTACAGAAAAGGCTTTCTAGTCTCTCCATGGGCTCCTTGAATTCTGCCTCCAGTGGAGCTAGAGCTCAGTGTGGTCCCACAAAAGCAGCAGCTGATTGCTGAGGCCCAGCATTTTTGTGTTACTGCATGCTGGATCCCAGGAACACTTCTCCTGGGGCACTTGGAGTCAAATTCACACAGCAGGAATGACCCAGCAACTCGCACAATGTGACTGGGGCAGGAGCAGTGCTTGCACTAACAGATGGACAAATCCCATCTCTGCTGGTGCCAAAGCAGATGAACAAGTGCAGCATGTGCAGAATAAATGATACACTCTCACTGAAGAAAACTATACTCATACAATTGGCCACTGCAGACATTTTGTTCCTGAGAAAATATTAATCAAACACTCCATGAGTTCTTTGGCATGATTAAAAAACCCAGCATGGCTCTTTTGAGTCAGTAAGGCAGACTTGAGTCACATTATCCAGGGTTTATTATGACTTTTCAAGTGACAGTAATCCGCATGTCCCAGTTGACAGCCTGGGTCATTGAATGTTAGTTTGGTTGAACGTAAGATCCTGCTTTTAAGGTCAGCAAATGAGGTTTTTGTCAGAATACAATATGTAGTAAGAAACTGTTATTAAAATCATAACAGGGCTTGTATACTGTCAGTTTCCTGATGTGGTGGTTGAAGTCATCCTCAGTTTCTTATATGTTTCTTTCCTTCATCATTGTGCTGGTTTGGGCTGGATTAGAGTTAATTTTCTTCATAGTAGCTGCTATGGGGCTGTGTTTTGGATTTGTGCTGGGAATGGTGCTGATAATTCAGGGGTGTTTGTGTTATGCTGGGCAGGGCTTACACGGAGTCAAGGCCTGTTCTGCTCCTCACCCCAGCTGTGAGCAGGCTGGGGGTGCACTAGAAGTTGGGAGGGGGCACGGCTGGGGCAGCTGTCCCCAACTGACCCAAGGGATGTCCCATGCCATAGGACATCATGCTCAGCATATAAAGCTGAGGGAAAGGAGGAGAAGGAGGGATGTTGGGAGTAATGGCAATGGTCTTCCCAAGTAACCATTATATGTGATTGAGCCCTGCTGTCCTGGAAATGGCTGAACACCTGCCTGACCATGGGAAGTGTGTGTGGGGTGAATTCCTTGTTTGGCTTTGTGGGCACAGCTTTTGCTTTGCCTATTAAACTGCCTTTATCTCAACCTACGCGTTATCTCCCTTCTCCCCTTCTGATTCTCTCCCCATCCCACCGGGAAGAAGTGAGGAAGTGGCTGTGTTGGATTCAGTTGCAACTGGGGTTACACCGTGACAGTCATCAATGTGTTACTGTAGAGGTTTGGAACATGGTTCTGGATTATAAAACCAACTTCTGCAAGCATGCTTTTTAGGAATCTCAGCTAAGCAATCTCTTCAGTTTTGTTCCTCCAGGGGATGAAAGGGCTCACAGCCTTCTTAGGACTAAACTATTTGTATGCAGTATATGCCATGCTATAGTTAAATAGCTATATGCTATATGAGGAGGAGAAAGCAGTTGTGTTTTTCTTGTGTTACAGATAGAGCACCAGTTACAGCTGTGGTGAAAATGAATGCAGCGTAAGAAAATGTACAGCTGTCATGTCAGAGACGTCACCTTGGGAAGTGCTTATTGGCTGTACAAGGGAAACTCCACTCTCTCCTGATGAATCTTTTTGTGGCCATATACAACCCAGTTTGAACTTCACCTGTAGATGGCTTTGCTCTGGTTGCTGGCAAGGTGGCCAGGGAAATAACTGTGAATCCTGTAAAGTGTAGGAGTGACCTGGATGCTAAGTGTGAGTGAACATGTTTAATGGATGGGCTGTTGCACAAAGGGAAGAAGTTGCTTTCTTCTTCCTATCTGCTGGGATAAAAAAGAAAAAAAGAAGGTTGTTGCCTTTTGAATGAGAGAAAGAGGATCAGTCCCTAAAGATACTTCAGCTCTTAATCTTCAGCTGAAATCCTTAAATTCTCATTACTTTAATGGATGTTTTAAGTGCATAAGTAGGAACTAGGAGCCTCCATGCTTTGGCTCATTGTACCTGTGTACTTGGGGAAAATGTGAGGCAGAGGTGAAGTATCTCCCTGCTGAATGAAATGAAGCCTCTAAGCCTGGAGGAGAGGTGGGATTTGAGCTAAACCCTTGCCATTACATTTTATTGGTCAACTAACATGGGTGGCTTCCTGCTCAGCAGGTTCACGAATGGGAATCCGGTGCTCTGAATTGCTGTGATCTTGCATGTGGAGTTGTGATTTCTAAAATAGCAGTTTGGACCCACGCACTTGTTATGTTGACTTCTGTGTTATTGGACTAAGTATTTGGGAAGATGATCTGCATATGAGATGGGTTGTCCTTATTAATAGCCTAAGCAGAAAATACTTGCAGTAATTGTGTAGCACTCCTGTTGGCCAGCTGAGCACAAAGAACAAAATAGGAAAGTGAATAAAGTGTCTGTATCCATTAAGGCACCAAAGAAACCAAGATGAAGAAAGCCAAGCCTTTTCTGTGGTATTTTGCCTACAGACCATGTCACTCAATCCAGTGAAAAGATCTTATTAACATAGATATCAATAAATAAACTTAACATGTGATTTATGTTTGCGCTCATATTAATGAGCTGATGCACAGATGGTTTTCTCCGCATGAGAGATGAATGTAACTTGAGAATAGTCCTTGTTTAAGATCTTAAAATCAGGTGTACAGTGTAAGAACCTGACATTCTAGGGAGTCAGGTTGGATGGGGCTTGAAGCAACCTGGTCTAGTGAAAGGTGTCCCTGCCTGTGGCAGGGGGTTGGAACTGGATGAGCTTTAAGGTCCCTTCCAACCCAGACCAGTCTGGGATTCTAAAAGTTAGAGCCCAATTTCTTGTAGAATTTGGTGTAAGATTTGAATCAATTTTAAAGACAGATGGAAGACCTCTAGGTTATATTTGAGTGCTAAGTGACTTAAATGAATGAGTGGTGACCAATTGAAAGATTGCCCATGTGCTTACCAGCTTAATATTTGAGGCCTGTAGTAACATCTGAAGAGCTGAATGTATACAAGTCCATGGGACCTGATGAAATCCATCTGCTGGTCCTGAAGGAGCTGGCAAATGAAGTTGCTAAGCCACTGTCCATCATATCTGCAAAATCATGGCAGTCAGGTAATGTTCCTGATGACTGGAAAAAGGGAAATAGAACCCTCATTTTCAAGAAGGGGAAAATGGATGAGCTGAGGAGCTGCAGACCAGTCAGCCTCACCTCTGTGCCTGGCAAAATCTGGGAGCGGATTTTCCTGGAAGGCATGCTAAGACACATGAAAAGCAACAAGGTGGTTGGTGACAGCCAGCATGGCTTCATTAAGGGGAAATCCTGCCTGACCAATCTGGTGACCTTCTATGATGGGGCTATGGAACTGATGGACAGGGGTAGAGCAG
>JANRGW010021382.1:0-27005 GCA_024733675.1 Psilopsiagon aymara
CCCGGGAGGACGGGGAGCCCCCGCCAGGTCAGTGCGCGCCGGGCAGAGCCCTCCGCGGGGCTCTTGGAGGCGGAGTGGGGGCCGGGACCGGGCGGCGGGATGGGCTGCGCGCCGGCTGGGGCCCGGGAGGCAGCCCTGGGTTCGGCCCGGCCCAGCCCACCCCGCCGGTGTGGTCCCCTGCGGAGGCTCGGCCGCTCTCCGCCCTCCCGGAGCCGTCGGTTTCGCCATCAGCAATGTGGAATTACCGGCTCCGCCAAGTTCGCTCCAAGTTCGCCGCGCCGAGGAGCTGGCGGGGCGGAGAGGTGGTGGTACAGCCACAGCACGCAGGGGTTGTGTCTCATCTTAGGACAGTCCACAGGCATCACTGAAGAAGTCTGTGTGTGGGAAACAGGGTGACTGGAAGCTGAATATACAAGAAAGTTAAAAGCTATAACCCTTTTAAGGCTTCCTGTAGAAAACATTCAGTGAAACTTGGCACTTGACAGAAGCTCTGGGTACTGACAGAAAGGGGACAGAACCATTCGTGGTACTCGGTTGCCATCTGGGGTTAAACCGTGACACACACCAAGAAAAAATGACAACAAAATACTCGGAGATCCCGGTTTGAGGAGAATCTGGGAACTGGGTTTTCGTTTTTTTCTTTGGGATACTGAACTAGGTTAATCAAAACTATTGAATATACCAATGGTATGCCAGACTTCAGAGTTGTCATTAAACAGTGGCACAGTCATGACAAAATATGTGGAAAGAGCCTGGAATTGGCTTGTCCCTGCTGGAGGTCTGTAGCTTTGTTAAAAGTAACGAAAGATTACAAGCAACAGTATCTAAAACACTTTAGTTATAAAATTGCATCAAAACAGTCCACGTAATGTCAAATGTGGGTTTATTCCTGTCCTAAAATGTGGCTGGCCTTGTGTTACCAGAACTTTTCTAAAGTCTTCTCTAGATCAAAGGTGAGGTTACTGAGAAAAACCCTTTATGATTAACTCACTTGGATTGATGCTGAAGCAGCGCTAATAGGCAGAGCTCTTAAAGCCCTTTAAGTGCAAGGGCATTTCTGAAATGGAAGCCACCACAGTGCCAGCCCTATAGAAATAAGAGCTGAGGCAGAGGGATGGAGTTACGGTATTCTGGGACGTTTTGGTAGAGATTGTTCTTTTTCCCCTTTCCCTTTGTTGAGGGAGTTAATACAAAAGGCAACTGGTGCCATTTGTGAGCTTTGTTAACCTGGAATCACCCAAGCAAACTGCAGTCCCTGAGGAAAAAGCTACAGAAAAGACCCAGGTCTATGGGGCTTGTGGGATATCAGTACCTGGAGATCTTGGTTGTGTCTGTTTTCTCACAGTTTGGTTTAACTCCTCTTGTGGCACAGAAATAGATTCAGACAGAAGAGAAGGCATTCATACCTGTGCCTTACCTACTATCATTTAGGAGGGGATACAGCTTCATAGTGTGGGCTGGTGGGATGTCACCCCACCAGGAATAACATGAAACTTCCAGAGGAGAAGTGGGTGTATCATACAGCAGAGCAATCCAGGTATGGAATGATAAAGGAGTATGAGATTAAACCAAACACTTAACTCTACATAAGTACCAAACCTACTTCCCTCTCAGAAAGACAAATATCTGCCAATCACATAAAGTAAAAACGCGCCCCCAAATTTCCACAGCCATAGTGCTGGGGACGGGCTGTGTTTGAGTGCCAAGGTACGGAAACCCCATTCCTGTCTGCACTGACATTTTCCGTGTTTTACTCACACTGGGGTGTTTCCACTGCAGTTGACTGCATCCAGCTGAAAGTGCCAGTCATTCAGCAGCTCTACCACTGGGACTGTGGGCTGGCCTGCTCCAGGATGGTGCTGCAGTAAGTGACTCTCTTGGCTTCAGTGGGTGGGAAATCCCATCGCATGGGATGGGGGTAGTGGGAAGCAACATCCAGGGAGAAGAGGTGTGCTGAAGCAGCTGTGAGTTGAATTTAGTCTTACAAGAGTACATACATATTCTCAGGTACCCTCAGAGAAGTACTGCTGCTGGGCCTGGCACAGCTTTCCAGCAGGAGCAAGGGAAAATGTAAACTAAGCGTAACGTCAGACCCTTTTGAATAACTGACATGCAAAATACCTGTAAGAACTGTACAGGTCAGCATGCATAAGCTGATGAAAAGTTGTTCCTCTTTCCTGCACATAGCACAGCTCCTTTCTGTTCCCAAGTGATGGGAAGGCATAGCCCAGTTTATGAGTACGTACTTGCTCTGTCCTGCTGAGCCCCCAGTCTGTGGGTGAATGTTGTTGTTCCAGGAGTAGATTCAACTCAATGCACTGTATTGCCCTTTGGGGTGGTTTTTGGTTTTGGTTTGGTTTTTCTTTTTTTGAACTAGTAGCTGTCCTGCTGAACTCCTCTTTCCTTCCACAGAGGAACATGAGCTTAGGTGCAGGAGAAATACCTATTTAGATGTCCACTTAGTAGATATGAAGCAGAAGATTTTCATTTCTCTCCATCCCTTCTGCCAAGACGTTAGTCCGTGTGCTGGTAATTTCCCATCTTGACTACTGTAACCTCTGCCTCTATTCCCTTTACCTCTTTGCCACTCCAGTCTGTCCAAAACTCAGCTTCCAAGATTAATCTTCTCACCCTGCTGATATGACCTCGTTTACGCTGTATCAATTCCAGTCCCCCCCCCCCATTTTTTTCTTTTCCATTTACTTCCATTTGTTTTCTGACTTCCAGAACTCTCTGTAACTGCCTTTCCCTACCCCTCTGCAGCCTGTCCCAACCTTTCTCCTGACTTCATCTCCCCTTCATTGCCTTTTCTGTCATCAGTGCCTAAGAGAAGCTTCCTTTGAATATTTACTGACTTCCTTTACAGTTCCTCCTTTTGAAATCCATCTGTTGTGTGAAGCAAGTTTTAGTCTTTAACACTTCTTTCTGTGTTTGCTCTAATATGCTTGTACATTCAGACTATAAGCCCTTCAGGACAGAGTTCTATACTTGCTCAGAAAAGCTTGCCTATTGTACAGCACCTGTACACTTCTGTCATTATAAATCAGTCAAGATGCACATACATTCCCAATTTTAAAAAGTCAGCGATAAATCCAGTTAAATATTCCCTAGTCCCTTCCCTTCCCTTAAATCTGTGGCTCCTTTGTGGGTTGTTTTCTTTTTGGAATTTCTTAGCCAAGCCCATTGTTTCAGTTTTTACGTCCTGTGATGTGGAAGCTTAGGCTACAGGACACATTTTGCTTCTCCTAAGATCTGTGCTTCCCTTCCCTGCCCTTCCTAATGCTATAGGTACCTGAATCATTTGGACAATGATGAATTTCAGAAAGCCATCCAGGAACTCCAGTTAACAAAGAGTATCTGGACTATTGACCTGGCCTACCTAATGCGGCACTTTGGTGTCAAGCACAAGTTTTGCACCCAGACACTTGGAGTGGACAAGGGCTACAAAAATCAGGTTAGTATTCTCATGTACTGGGAGACAGCAGAGCTTTAAAAGCCCTGTGTGTCACGCTGTAAAACCTCTCCTGTGTTACTGACAATCAGCCACAGTCCCTGTAAACAAGGTTTGCCTGTTGCCAAACCCAGCACACACCAGTTCCAAAGGCGATACTGGATACAAACCCACATACTTCACACCTTTGATTCCATAATATGAATTTTGGAAAAGTTTTCATGTAGTGCTCATGGAAGGTTCCACCTATTTGACAGCCTGGAGACTGGAGCCCTGTGTCTGTCTACAGAACAGGTACAGCCTGGGCAGCAGCAGTGCCAGCTTCCACCCTTTCCCCACCACCGTGCCTCAGCCCTGACCTGGAAGAACCACCTCTAGAGGTGAGAGGGGAACTCAGCCTCTTCAAGACTGCCAGCAAGGGGGCCAGTGAGGGCCCATAGTAGCAGTGGCTTTTCTAATGCAAGCTCCTGCCCAGTAAGAACCAGGCAGGCTTCTTTCATGTAGGCAGCTGACCAGGAATGAATTTAAACAATTTAGAGCAGGAATCCTTTTCCTCTTACCAGTTAACTAAGGGAGAGATCTCTTATTCCACAGCCAGATCTCCAGCTTATGCAGGCCCTTGCTAGCAGGGATTTTAAGTGGTGGATTACATAAGGGAAGCATCATTCCAGTTCATAACTTATTATCTCCACAGTCGTTTTACAGAAAGCACTTTGACACAGAAGAGAATCGAGTGAATCAGCTCTTTGCACAAGCCAAAGCCTGCAAGGTGCTGGTGGAGAAGTGGTAAGCCTACTGTTTTCTTAGCTTTCTCTTTGGAGAGTGTGGGCCCTATCCTTTACTTGGAGTCCAGCTAAACTGGTGACTGAGACTGAAATCAAGCCCTGAGCATTTTTTTTGGCGAATTACAGTCTTTCTAATAAATCCATCTCAAAAAAAAAAAATAATGTGGACATCAAGAGTTAATACTGAAGTTTGAAGAAAAAATAGCTGACACAGAATTACTATTTGAAATCCTGACTGCAGTTGGCTATTGTTTGTGTGGAAGTGGATTATCCATTAAAATTACCCAGTAGGGAGTGCCTGCAGCAGTCTAATTGGCCACTGCTAGAATTAAGGAGAGTGCCATGTGGGCACACAACCCATTGTTCCCAGAGCTATGCAAACATTATAGCTCTGTTCCTAGACAAACACTCAAAGAAAAAGCTTGCAAACAAGCTTTTGCCAAGAGGAGGGTGAAATAAGAACCTCTATGAAGGAACTGCAAACCCAGGGGAGGAGGAAAAACCGCAGAATTGTTTCACAGCTGACAGAGATGTTCTACATGGGAAATAACAAAGTGTCCATGTTCAATTTGAGCTGCATCGCTTTTCATAGTGAAGCTGGATTTGGATCTCTGTTGTCGAAGCAGGGTAAATGATCAAGAAAGAAGAGAGGGTGCAGGGCAGCCACAACAGCATTTGAATGCTGTAATGCAGCTTGCATTGAGCAGGGGCTTCAGTGTCATTTTTAACAGACACAAACACACACACACACACACACACACACACACACGCACACAGTCTTTTTGGCATCTATTAACCACAGCTGTGATAGGACAGAAGGTTCAGTCAGTCCATCCTGCATTATCCATCTTAAGATCATGGCCTGGATCAAGGCAAGGACAGAGGACAGGTCTACCTGTGTAGACGCAGTACTGAGGTGCGGGTGTCAAAAAGTGACACTGGAAAAGATTAAAGAGCATGAGTTCAGTTAGGAAGTGCACACAGCCTGGACATCTAGAATGTATCCAAAGGATGAGCTTCTAATGCATATGGACTGCACATGCCTCCATGAGGGATGGCTTTTAACAGATGAGGTTAGGTTATGTTTGGTTAATATTCATTTTCTGTAGGAAGTACTATAGCAATAAGCCTCAAGAGCATCAGGTAGTCCAAAACTGTGACTGGGAGAAGCGTATTCCTGTGTGACGGAGGCAAATTTGGGCACATCTTAATTTGGTTGTGATTGTATAACCTTTAACCACTCAGCCAATAAAGATTTGGTGCTTAAGAGATAAGCTTTTCTAGGAGCAGGAGAGAACACTTTGCTTTATGATTTTCCCACAACAGAAGTCTCCCAGGTTACCGACTGAGTTGCCAGCTCCTTTGAAACTCTTCTTTGGGGCATCTGATACATTCTGAGATCACACTGAAGTTACTGCAGAATCCAGAGCTCTTGCTCTGCATTTCAGCAGCAACAATGAGATCAAAAGGCCTTGAATGACACAGGTTTTGTCAGGCTTTGTAGCAAAGCTTGCTGGGTTTAACAGCAAAAAGCTGTACCTGTGACAAAACATGCCAGCTACATGTCGCAAGTGCGGTCCATCACCACACACTTCACTGTGTACCAGTCTCTCTCCTGAACTTAATAAGCATGCCTGATCTTTTTTCTGCAGCACAGTAACTGTTCAAGACATTCAGGACCACCTGTCTCAAGGTCACGTAGCCATTGTCCTAGTGAACGCTGTCCTGCTGTTGTGTGACCTTTGCTCAAGTCCTGTCAAATACTGCTGCTTCCTCCCCATTGGACAGAAGTGCTTCTGCAGGAATCCTGACTACCAGGGCCATTTCATTGTGCTATGTGGTTACAACAAAGCCTCAGGGAGTATTTACTACAACAACCCTGCCTATGCTGACCGTGAGTAGCCTGTTCCTTTTGGATGGATTATCAGCCATCGTTTTAGTGACATGTCTGTAATACAGAGCCACAGCTGGACCTCCTCTAACAGTGTGCCTGTGCTCAAGCATCACTAACCCATTTGTCAGAAGGAGTTTTTGCACATTAATTATATCAGTGCTGTATTTGTGCTGTGATTTACTTGAGGAATTGAGATACTCATTCTAGCAAACTTGTTTGGCTCTCAGCTAGGTTTGTGAGAGATGCTGAACTGTTCCTATGTGCAGAATATAACAGAACGGGCAATTTAGTACCTATTTAGAGCATTACTTCCATGAGCACTGGCTTTGAGCTGAAAAGATCACAGAATCAAGAATTGTTGAGGTTGGAACAGACCTTTGAGATCATCAAATCCAACCATTAACCTGGCATTGCCAAGGCCAACACTAACACAGGTCCTGAGTTCTGCATTTACATTTAAACCTTGCTCCGTGGTGCATCAAAATGAAACCAATGAGTAAAGCTGTAACCTAAGCTGATAGATCCAGCCTGTCCACTAGTTATTTTTCTTTGTAGAGGCTGCTAACCCCAGTGTAAGGGCCTTTCATAGGCGAATTCTTCTGAATTCTTAGTAACATTTTGTTCCTCCTGAACAGGAACGTGCTGCACCAGCATCAGTAACTTTGAGGAAGCCAGGACAAGTTATGGCACTGATGAAGATATTCTGTTCATCTACACAGACAGCTGACATCCACACCTGATGTTCCTGGCCCTTTCCTGTGCAGCCTGCATGGCAGCTGGCTGCTTGTCTCAGGACTGCCCCTGCTCCTGAACTGCAGTGGGATCTTAAACAAGGGAGGCTTTATAGACATTGATAGGACTATATTGCAATGCCGTCTTTACCTTTTTTTCCTCACGATGTATCTAATTTTGCATTGTATGTCTGGTTTTTGTGTTTGGTTGGGTTTTGTTTGTTGTTGGGGTTATTTTTTCCTCGACATTGCACATTTGACAGCAGTTTTAAAATACGGCCCCAGAGCCTAATTCACTTTGAGCTTATTTTCAAATTAAACACATGAGAAAAAAGCAGCACCAAATTTATGAACTTTAACACTTGGTAATACAAGCATAGGTTTAGCTAAACAGAAACAGGAGGGGAAAAAAAAGAGAATACCTGTTTCTTTCTCTGTCAGAGCACCAAGGGCTGATCTTCATCCAAACTCTAGGGATTTGAGACTCAGCAGGATGTTGTGGAAGGAAAAAATATTAACTTAAAACCACTATTAAATTACAAAAAAAGCCTTTCTGCCTCATCAGGTCTGTGTTGTAGGAAAGAAACACATTTACCTAAATTCACCTTACACAGATACTGCATTTATGTCACTGCATTCGGTTTTGAATTACAGTTATTAGTATTGTTCCCTTGTCACACAAACTTAATCTCTTTTGGCTAAGTCCTCTAGGATGACTGCTCAGAGCTCTGCATTGCCCTAGAAGTGAAGATACTTTATATGTACCTAAAGTCTTGCTTTTTGCCAAAACCTCTGAGCATTATGCCACCCCCATGTGCCAGTTTCTGCAGAAGCCATTCCAACTATAAACTTTAAACTTCAGCCAATGCAGAAAATGAGCATCTACACTAATGGCATGCATTTTGTATGTAAATGTAAATATCTAACAGTGTATGTTGGATTATTACTAAAATGCTGAATCATTATTTGAGCCAAATTTTGCCATTGGTATTAGTTCAGAGACCTTCTAAGAAGAGCTGAAATCAATTAAGAAGAGGGAATACAAGTAAAAAGGCAGGAACTCATTTTCTAGCTCTTATGCTACAGTGTAAGTACTGGGCTTAAATTGGAGTTACTGTATTCAGACATCAAGTGAAACTGTCAGTGGCCCATTCTTAATCCTTTCACGTTTTACCTGCGTTTAATCACTTTGCTGAGGAGCACTCTAAAGTGTAAGAAATAGCCACTTACTTCAGATTTCATCCATCATAATTTCCTACAAGTCCTGATCTCCAGTCCTGTCTGTGTTGAAGCGAGTAGAAAAATCAATACTGATGTAAAGCTAGCACAATTTTCTTTTGCACTTAAAACAGACATCCTGCACCTTTGCCTTGGTGTTAGGAAAAGGAACTGTTCAAGCTCTAGAACTGTGTAATAACAGTAGAAAGACATTATTACTTAGTGGTGGAGATAATAAATAGGAATCTACTTTAAGCATGGTAAAATCTTTTGCTAAGAGAAAAATTTTCTTACCAGTTTTTGATGTACTAAGTAGATGGAAAGCATTCAGTAAGTAATATTAGCAGAATTAAGAGTGCTCTTTTGTACCAACAAATGGTAACAGACATTTATATGCAATAGCCTTTAAAAAGTCCTGAACAAAAAGTATCTGATGAGAAATTTTCAGTGTATCATATTTTGCTTATAATTGGTGAAGCTGGAATATATTGCAAAATGAGTAAAAATTAGGATGCGATTTATGAGTAGTAGAGCCAGCACATCAGTGGCACCAGCAGAACCCCAGAAAAAAGGCACAAACCTATTATGGATAAGGCCTTCTGATCAAAAGTCAGTCACCCGAGGGCTATTGATGTGGGATTTTTTATGCCCCAAGTCCAAATTCAGGATGTTTGATTTGGAGAGATTGTATTAGCTATGTTACTAATTAACAGGTATGTGTACTACAGGCCAGTAGAGTACTTTGTTAACCCCTGTGGTTTCAGGTAGGGAGTTCATTCACTACCACTGAACTGCCCCAGGATTTATTTCAGAGCAGGCTTGGTTAGCTAAATAAAAACAGTTCTTCAAAGGGCTTGTAACTGACATTTAGCCTCTTACTGGTTAGGTTATCCAAATGTGAATCTTGAACTTATGCATATAACATGAACTTGAGAGCATGCTAAGTGTTCTGAAGTGCACAGGTAGGTGTAACAATATTGACTCTTCAGTATTTGGTACCCAGAGTTTAAATACTTCAACAAAACTGAAAGATAAAGATCAAAGCTGTTTAAGGTAATACAGATGGAAAGCTCCACCGCTGCAACAGGATCTCGTAGCTGCCAAATGCAAGGTAGCTATGAAGGATGAAAACATAAGAAGCAAAAGCCAAGTGAAAAGGCTGAGTATTTATATGACACAAACTCAGATTTAAAAGCAGTTCACTGCACAAGCATTCACAACATCTGCATTTTCTGAAACTTTGTTTCCCATTACAAGATTGTCTATCAAAATACTCATTCTGAAAATGTCACTGTTTCCTTCATGATGTCAATAGCAAAGCGGTATTTTACATGCAGGGATTTTATACATAAATATATTTTTATTTGTAATTAAGCCATTCTCAATAAAGAATTAAAGTCACAGATAACCCTGTAACATCATGTGGCAAGTGCATTTATTAACTGACTTATTATGAAACATGTTGGGAAGTCTTTAGAGCACGTGTTACATATTTAACTGGAAGTGGCAGAGCTGAAATTGTGATTTGGGAAAAAACCCTGAAAGTTCAAGTATTTATTTTGGCTATGAAGTCACAGTTGCAAGGCTGTAACTTGTATCATTCTGCACTTCCTGAACACCCACTGTATCACCTGAATCACACTAAACCAAATTTCAAGATACACTAGGAGCTGAGAATAGCAAATGGATTGTTACTGTCTACTTCAACAGCTGCTTTGTGTACTCCACAACCACCGAGTATCCTGGAGTGCAGCTCCAGGGAAACAGTTTTCATTACCCATACTTATCCCTGATAGCATCTCCATGGCTTTCTGTTCACAATGCATGGCACTGGCCTGGCCTAATGCTTCAGCCAGAGTTTCTATTTTGGCCTCATAACATAGCACTGAACTTCTGAAGATACTGGCCTCTGTCTGCAGCGCTACTTCTGCACCTTGAAGGAGCCCATCAAAGACACTGGTCCAACTGCGCTTGTAATTCATAGTATAAAGGGAAATAGAACCAAAGTGATCTTGCTTTACGGTAGCCAGAGATCTTCAAACAACTAGGACACGTTTGGGAAATTACTTAAGTCTAACAGAACTTTATTAAATAGTTTGCAATTAAAAGAAAAGACAGATTAAAATAATTGATGCCTTCTTTCTCCCTAAATTATGCTTTTGGGCAGAGGGTAAGGAACTGGAAAGCAGAAGTGAATAGATGCATAATGCAAAGCTTATGTAAAAATCCTGATCTCTGAATGCATCATTTCCATCAAACTATATCACAATAAACACTACTGGATACATTTTATAGCAACATTTTCCTACTGGATATATTTCTCATAACAAACGAGAAGTTTGGACTCATCAGTGTAAGTGAAAAGAAAAACCAAAGCCACAAACCAGAACCAAAGATGCTATTTTGCAATCGTTTTACTTAACAAAGGTTTGAGTTCTACTACTTGAAAGTTGTTTACAGGAAATTAAAATTACAGCATTAAAACAACAGCTTGTGATCCACAGTAAGGCTATCATCCAACAGTACCTTTTTATTTGACATTAATGAGAT
This sequence comes from Psilopsiagon aymara, assembly GCA_024733675.1. NCBI lineage: Eukaryota > Metazoa > Chordata > Aves > Psittaciformes > Psittacidae > Psilopsiagon > Psilopsiagon aymara. The sequence continues at coordinate 10,630 of JANRGW010021382.1, forward strand.
GCTCTCTCTTTGATGATATTGGGTATAAAAGAAGGCTGGACTGCTTCAGTGAGCTTGTCTGCATACATTTCATATCTACCAGTCATCTGGAAAAGAAAAGCCAAAGCTTCAGTTGTTTTGGTGAGCTGTGGAAGCACCTCAGTAGAAAATATTTATATTCACCCTTTTCTTTGAATGATGACATACTATTAATTTTTCCCCAAATGTAAAATAATTCACTCAAAACGCAAGACCTGCAGCGTCTTAGCACAAACTAACATACTTTTCTAAAAGAACTCACATTGTGTTGCCTAAAACTATACTTCTACCCAAAAAGAATTATGTTTCTACTCTGAAAAGTACAATTTCAAATTGAACACCTTCCTGTTTTGCAGCCTATTTTGGTTATCCTGGACAGAATGCTTTGGTTATCCTGGAGTTGAATGTGAAAGGTGGACTGACTTTCTTAGCATCAACAATACTCTCTTTTAAGTGAGTTATGTCAATGAAGGCAAAGGAGCATATCTGTAACTATCTTGTCATATTATGTCCTTGACAACTGATGAACTTACTGTTGGTAGCAATGTGCCACTGATGGTATTTAGATTGCTCTTACTTTAGTCATTAATAGTACAAAATATTCTCATTGCTTTGGGTGATAAAGTAAGTTTGGAGGCTGAAATACGGCACTTTATGTAGTGCTATCACCCTCTTCCGAAGTGTACAGTCTACAGCACTGGCAGTGAGAGGGGTGAATTACTTCTTCCTTGCCAGAGTGTCATGAGGGCTACTTGTTTAACTATTTTCCTGCTGTAAGTTTAGCGAAGACGTTCTACTTAACATCCCCTTCAGGCATCACTGAATGCAAACTGCAGATACTACAGTAGGTTAAGTAGGTTCCTGCTTGCTATCAAGGGTTTTATGCAATGGATAACTGATGACTTCATACTTCCTCATTCCCCTAGTATCAAGAACTACCTGTGTCTTGGCCACAAATGGGAGGAAAAGGAAACAGATATCCCCTGTCACATGAACAAAAGCCACAGCTGTGCCTTATGTGCCGAAAGACCAACAATAGCAATCCACACTATCAACATAAAGCTAAGGTGCTGAAAACACAAATCTTGAACACAACAAAAAATAAGCAATTCTGTACAAAACAGACAAAGGTCAGTGTTTCAATTTTACTGTTTATTTTTCCTAATCAATACAACTGCTTTTGTTCAGATACCCCTACGACACTGTGGTGAGCAATGCTCCATGTGCTTCCTGACACACTAAATCTCTACTCTGCTATCAGGGCTTCAGATCTCCACGGCGAAGCAAAACTAAACACCTGAGTTAAACAACAGTGGGAATCTCTCAGCACAATTTAATTCCACTACTACAACAACCATCTACCCAGTACACACATCTGTAAAATAAATGTCTCTTAGTAAGTAAAGTCCCATCATGCCACCAAACCAGTATTCAGTGTGGTACCCCACATAGCTTGTACTGGCACTATTGAAGGGCTAGCAAATTGCAGTTCTGAGGTGGCAGTTTCTTAAACCAGCAGCGCTGCTGGACAAATTAAATCAAATGACACTCTCAGGAAAGCTGATCCAAATGAGCTTTATCTCAGAATATTAAAAAAATAGTAATAAAATTTGTTAAAGCCACATGTAAAAGCTTGCAGTCATCTGAACTTGATCGAGGTAAACTCAGAACTGTGTTAGGATGCTTTAGAGATGAATGTACACAGTTCTCTGTGGCTTCAACATGTCCCTAAAGTTCAGGGAGTTAACAGTGCACGAAGTTTCCATTCAGAAAGTTCTCAGAAGCATAAAGATTGTTGTGGGTTTGGGTTTTCACTGAATTTCATTTAAACTGACAAATAGGGCCTACAGGAATACAAAGATCCACCATATTAGGCCAGATCAAAGGCCCATCTCAGCTCAGTGCAAATGCCTACATACCTTGCCTAAGGAAACCACATGCACTTCCCTAGCAGTCCTTGGAGCTCCTGGCACTCTAGTGCAAGGACCAAGGCTAACCCATTCATTTAAAAGCTATTGGCCTAGTTTTCCTGAATTTGGCTTCTGCTTTTAGGAATCCATTTGTGGCTTTGGCTTCCAGAACATCCTGTTAAATTAGTACAGCAATTTAAGCCCTGGACTGTTGAGAAACAACAACAAAAGAGGCTGTCTTTTAACTACTGCAAGATCCTAAAATCATTATGAAAGCTTGCTTGTTCTAACATCATATGTAACTGTGTTTCATTATAAGCAGGCTTACCTTAAAATTCCATTTGTCACTGACTTGCCTGCAGAGATTCAGATCCATCTCTACCACCAGAAGTCCATCCCGAACACGAGAGAGTCCTGGTGTCCTGCTGCCATCTGGTGCAGCTACATAACTTGAGCCATAAAAATAGCCCAAGTCATGGTGTGCTTAAAGAGATTTTTGAAAAGCATGTAATGCCATCTGCAAGTAAGTATACAACTTCACACGCAGCGTCCCATAAAACCTGGCTCTATTTCTTGTGGTTGCTCACCAACTTGCTTTAAGCAAGGCATCATCCTGAAGAGTCACAGCACGATCCTAAGGTAACTGCATTTTTGACCAGTAGTTACTTTCATGCAGAGTACTGCTTTCACATATACTGAATTAATAGGAGAAAACTCCCTGCACTGCCTTCTAAATAATGTATGATTATGCCTTACCAGCACTGAGTCTCTGAATTAAAGGCTTTGCTTTCATTGGTTTTTATTTAGAATTTCAATGAATTCTAATTGTCAACTCATACATTTCCAAAACAGCTGACAAAGATGCACCCATTCCATTGTCAATACAAAGGTCAGAGGTGAAACCACTGGGATTTGAGGCACAAGAAAAATCTTCATATTGCACAGCTCTCACTTGTGCCAAAAATCAGCCACATTTGTTGCATCACTAAGCAATGGAACCACAGACCTTTTTCATGCAGCTGCTACAAATACTTAGCTCCAGAACTAGGTAAAAAGAGGCTCAGGCCCACTCCAGATGAAGCCAGAAGCAGTCACTGCTGCCACAGGACAAATTACAGTATTTCAACATACAAGTGAAGCCGATACAGGCAAATCTCATGCTATTCTTTGAGCATTCTCTTTGACTTCCAGCAAATCTGTGGAACAAGGCAAAATGGTCTGCCTGGGGATTTAGTCTAGGACTATTACTGTTACTAATCTTACAATTACAAATAAGAAGTCATGCATGCAGTAACAACACAGGCTGACTTGTGGGATTTCTGTCTTCCAGTCCTACAACACTACATTGACTCCAAAATGCTTAGCTCTCTGAAAATATAGGAAAACTTAGGCATCAGCTTCTGGTGACCACATACTGTGGTGCCTTTAGTAAGAAGTGCTTCTTCCCTCCAGCTTATAAAACAGCAGTCTTGATGGGATAGACACTTGTGGGAGAGCTATTGTTTCTAGTTAACAACTACTAGCAACTGCTGAATGTGATTTCTGAACATACCTTTTCCACCATCTCCAGAAGTAAAGGGATTTTTGTAGTATTCCTGTGAAACAAGAAGAATCCGTAGGTGGCAGCATAATTCCATTTCACTCAAGAAATCCTTGCTAGGCTATCGTATTTAATATGTAAGTTTATATAAATCTAGTAAGATTTTTTCTGGCATACTATCAGCACTGTCTACAGGAAATCATCAGAGAGGCCTAATCTCTAAGATGGACAGGGTAGAAAGCAAGATCTTTTGTGCCACTGCCTGTCTTTCATACACTTTGGGGAACATGACTCCTATCAGTTTCACAAGTCTATCTTTACAGGCAAAAGAGAAGACATTCACCGAAACACATCTGTATGGATCACAAAAGAAGGTAAATGTATTCACATAATGGAAGAAACAAGTCTGGATTTTTTGCCACAGCCTTAAAAAGAACACACATTGAGGGTATCTGAACTAATCTGAAGGCAAGAACGACCTCTTCTGTGCAATATTAATTTTTAACGTAGAATTTCAGTGCTCAGAGGGAGGTAGTACCTGTACAACAGCAAACAGTTGTGTACCACTGACTGAAGGATGTATTTAATCTTCAGTCATTTTGGCTAAAAGAATACTTATTTCAACACAGAAACCAGGAGAATTAGCAAAAGGGAGGGTGCCGATTACAGAGAGCAATTCAAGAACAAGAAGTGGCTGCAACCAAAAAGTAGGCTGCCAGCAATAAGGCAGCTCTCAATCTCTGTCCATCATTGTCCATCTTCAAATTATATTATAAACATCAATACAGTAGTTATACAGTAGAGGAATCTACGCATTCCAGCGCTATTCAGTTTATTACCTTGAATTAACTCACGCTAGAATGCTTAAATTTATGAAATTAAATAAGTGAAGATACACACCGTTCCGACCCTGTTGATGGGACACGTAAAACAGTGATTAGCTATGGCAGCATTTCTGGCTTCAACTGGCCACATTGACTCACTGCAACACACAAAAGAGCAGGCAGGTATTCACTACTTGCTACGGCAGTGCTGAATTCAGACTGACAGTCTCAACACTACATCTTCTGACAAAAAAGTCAAAGTTACCTACAAAGACAGATCTTGGTCTTAACAACCACAACTGTTTTCTGCTCTAATACAAGTTTAAGGTGTTCTACCTGATAATCCAGTAAATAAGGCTTCGTCCTGGGAAAAAAGTAAACTTTAACACAGCTCAAGACTTTCAAAGCAATTAAAGTGTAAAATGTTTTACACTTGAATTATGCAAAGGATTTACACATGTGCTTTCATATTCCATTAACTTTCAATACACCAAACATAATTCTGCGGCAAAGCTGCAAGATTCATACAAGTCACATCCTTTTTCTTCCCCAGACAGTTGAGGAGAGGCTTTTGTAGCAATGAATAGAGGAGAAAAAAAAGAGGGAGGAATAATTAAAAAAAAAAAAGAAAAATGGCCTTTTTTCCAAAGGAGATTTCAATTCTGATTTATGTTTAAAAATGTAAGAAATCTTCTTTTTGTTAGTTTGATACGCAGGGATCAGACTAGTTAATAGGATGCCTGGAAGTATTCAGAGCTCCAAAACAAAGGTGATGTACACTCCTCTGACAGCTTGTACCTGCCAGATTCTGAATACCAAGACAAGGTTGCAAGCATCTGACTCATTAATCTCCCAGTCAGACTCCAGAATCTTAAGAGCTGGGCACTGGACTGATTGCAAGGACTTGGTTTATTGCCTCTTCTCTCAATTGCTTTGAGTCTGGCAGCCAGCTCTTCTAAGAAAAAGGGATTTTATTGAAAAGCTCCAGAACATTACAATTTCACAGAAGAGAGACAGAAAAAAAAAGGCTATAGCCAAGGAGCAACCCCAGAGACAGTTTTTACATCAAATACTCTTTCTGCAGTAAAAATTTTATGCTTAAAAACAATCGAGTGAAAGCTACTAATTTGGAGAACCTGAAGCACTGATGAAGCGCTGTGTGACAAGGTAATTTCTGTTTGCTCTCCTGTTAATGGGCTGCAAGTGGCCAAACATCACAAATATTCCAGTACTGACATAAACGACTCAAAAGCATTGTGTATTCAACTCTTTTCAAAGGCCATTTCCCAACATTAATATAAATACATAAAATATCTTTTATACCACAAAATCTTAAAGGCAGTTTGAATGACAGACTCTAACCTGCAGTTCTGCCTTCCAGGATTGTAAATACATGGTTCTCTCCATCAGAACTAGCTGTAGGTATGAAAATTTTATGGCTGTAATATATTTTTCACAGTTTCTCCCCTATTATGAATGCTCATCATCCTCAGAACTGTCTAGCTGGTCAGCAAAATAAAAAATAGATTAATATTCTATGACCAGGAAAACTCCAAATTTACATTAAACATGAAAAGCAAAAGGAATTGGGGAAGCTTGAAGAAACAGAAAATGGAATAAAAAGAAGACATTCCTCTTACATTTCTAACTCTGCTACTGTCTTGCATACCCAGTGAGCAAGTCTGTATTGCCTGAACATTTCATACGCTAAGGTTTACACAGCTGACACCACAGAAATCTATTCATCTAGGTTTAAAGAAATAAAAATGAAAGTATTCTGCAATTAGTCCAAGCACACAAGCTTAGCTGAAGGGAGAGAGAAATGAGAAAGAATTTTCAGTATTATAAAAGATCAATGGGGGGGGGGGGGGCTGTTTTGTTGGTTTCTTTTCCTACCGGATATTATACTTGATATACAATATCATCAGTAACAATGAAATATGCTCCTGTGAGCTTCCTAAAACTTATCTTTGGAGCTGGAAATTAAAAAACAGTTCAGCTGGCCTAAAATAAGGGGTTTTTTTAACTCACAAAGGAAATGATTTTGTTCCAAGGAACTCGCAAAGTCAGACCTCTCCTCCCCCCATAACAAAGCTAACCACTTATACTGAAAAGGGTTAAAAATATTAATGCTTAGAATTAAGCACAAATTACCATCACTTCCTCAGCTGTATATATGTAAACATCACACGATTAAATTACTTTTCAGAGCCTACTGTACCAGGGAAAAGAACAAAAACAATCCCCCCATAACCCCTAGCCAAAACAACAAGAAGATGCATAGCTGTTCCATCGTGTGCTAAGCTGATGTGCAGACACATTCTGGAATCCCACATCTCAATTTATAAATAGTCTTAATTTGAATTTTAAAGTATTGAGTAGAATAGCAAAGGCCAGAATACAACAAAAATGAAAGGAAGGCACGGTGATTTTGTCTAGAGCAGTGGTGTAAAGAACCGCTGAGCCCATTTCTACCAGGTTTGTACCTAAAGAAAGCTCTCCCGCCAGCCCTGAAGCAACATAGTTATTTTGCATCACCTTGTACCCCAAGCAGTGCACAGCCTGTGTCAAGCAACGCTTTGGAAGCATGGCACATTCAAATGTTACTGATGCTAATAAGAGGCAGAGAATATCCAAGATCTAATCCCCAAATCAAGCATTATGGGCTAGCTAAGAAGTGTATTTTCTTAGTTCACTGAGCTAGTTTTCTTTTTGCTTTTAGGAAATCAAATCAGTAGGGTGCAATTAATGTCAATCTGCAGAAGATTAATCTCAAGGGAAACAGTTTACGCTAGTTCAGTCTGGTTCAAGAGGTCTGATAATCACAAAATTGCCAACAGTTAGAAAAAAATCGTTTTTGAGAAAAGCTTGGCAATTCAACACCATACTTATCAGCTCCTAGGTGGCCAATGCAAGCTGGCAAACTAAGCCTAATGTAAATTACTACTGCCTGTCATAAAGTAAAAATATGACATAAATAATCTAAGTAAACTCCCATTAATTTTTAGAAGAGCAGCTGGATGCTGCTTAACTCTGTCTCAGAGACACAAGATGTGCAGATGTACAACTGAAGTTCTGGAAGAGAATCAGTGACTGTGAGCAGACTGGTAGCCCAAAATTCCAGGTGGGGAAGAATGCAGGTTACTTCATCAAGGCAAAACAAAAAGGCTACACCTCCAGTTCCAAGACCTTAGGCAAGATAGCTGTGAGGACACAGCAAGGGACTTGGAGGTTCACTTTACCCAGAAAGTGTGAAACAGCCTAAATGAGTTTGTATTTTACCTGAGCTTTCCAACAGTGGCTGAAGGGTTAAAGATGATCTCTGCTCCATTCATAGCAAACATGAGCCAATTCAGAGGGTGATGGCGCCCATAGCAGATATTCACAGCAATTGTTCCAAACTGTGTCTGAAACACTGGGTGTCCTGTATTTCCTTCCATATAGTAAGTAGACTACAGACAAAAAACCAAGGCAAGGCAGACTTCTTAGAAAAGTGAAAACTACCACCTATAACATTGCTTTGACACTTGCAATTTCTGATTACCACATTCATGTAACTAAGCCATGAGAGTACTTTCACTTAGTACACAGCTGCACTGTAATGGATATATAGTAAAAAGTGGCTCTCTTCACCTGCTGAGATCAAATTCAAGCCCCTGCTTCCCTTCACTCAAACTATACCTAAGCACTCTCTTACTTTCACATACATGCTTCTACTAATGCTAGAACCTTCTACAGAAGCTTAAGAGACATTCACAAATGCCCAAACTGTAAGCACCGCTCTTAGTACTTTCACCACATGAGAAATTTTCCGAAGACATAAAGATCCTTTGATGCTGGTAAAAGACAGAGTTGATGAACACTGTTTAAAGGACACGTTCATCCATTCCCTCACATTCCTTCAGGAACACATTCATTCCTTTACATTCACCTGTTATGCAATGACATGCAGTAAGTTTATGAATGCTATAAGGAAATAGCCATGTATAGCCAAGATTCGCTATTTAAATCTCCTATATGGCTATTGCTCTGAACAAACAGAGGGCCTGAAATAACCACCAGGAAAATCACAAGATAAAACTACAGAACACTCCTCAAAGAAACTGGAACCAACTGTTGGCTTAAAAGATCCCATTTACCATATGCTGTGAACTTTTATCAAACATTTCTAAACAGTTAGGAATGCACTGGTTCCTATAAAAGGCACTGGTGAAGAGAAGGACAGGGCAGTTAACAGCTACCAGGAGAGACAGAAATGGTTCTTCCCAGATACAAGAAAAGGGTACATGTGGCATTACTGACAGATGCTTGCTCAGAGGTAGCCAAAAAACCCAAGAAAACCTGGGACATCAGCAGGAGGTGTACTAAAATGTAACAGAAAACATTATTTTGCTGGTTTATAAAAATTTGGTGTGCTCATGGCTTGAGTATTCTGCTGTCTGCACCTCAATAAGGATATACTGGAGAAGGAATAAGTAAAAGCAAGCAGCTGAAGGGGATGGGGCATCCTTGGATGTTCCCTTCCAAGGAACAACTAAAAAGCCTCTTCAATCTGCAGATGGAAGGCTGATGGTGATATGATGAGTAAGATTTACAAAATTACAAGGCAGTGGATAAGATGAATACACACAACCCAAAGCAGCAGCAGCAGTAGTGTGTATTCACCAAAATTACACTCTTAGAGCTATTTTCAACCAAAGTAACTTTCTTTATGTGAAACATGCAGTGTACTTCTGAGATGTTCTTCTTTGTGAAAGCAGATATTATCACCAGATTCAGAAGGGATTAGACAAAGTCATTGATAAGAAATGAAACAGGCAGGAACATGTCACCCAACATCCCTAAAACAATGACTGGGGATACTGAGGGAGTACAGAAGTCACAGTGTCCAGACTTACTCCTGGTAGTCCCTTTCTGTGATGACCTCAAGAGGCAGAAAAGCAAGGTAGACAATCCACCAGCCTGACCCAGCAGAGCACGACTCTTATCACATTAGAGAGGTGTGTTTGTTTGTAACCAACTCCCTTCTTACTGAAACTATCTATTGTAACAGCCACTGCCATTGGTCTTGAAGGAAGCAGGCCTAGAGCAAGTGCAGCTACAGGTGAAGAACAATCTAGGTCTTTGTGTAAGTGTACAGGAATGGCATAATAGATACAGGGGGGTCATCTTCTGAAACCAAGGACTAGAGGGTAAGCGTGCTCAGTAAAAGTGACATCTCGTGTTTCTTACTCATTATCAGGTCTCATGAAATTGCAGTTTCCTGGGCACTGATTTTACCTCCATTCATGTCTGTAGAGAGCATATGGTGGGCACTCACACAACCCTTTTTCAAAACAATTCTGCTAATTGACTATATTTCCTTTTTTTTTTTTCTCTATTCTCAGTTATATTTTATTACAATAGGAGAAGGAAAACAAGAATGCTGTTGCTTCAGGCAATTCACCAGTTCTTACTTGCTGCCCACCAGAGGTCACAAGATGTTGCTCATCTCCACAGCAACAAATTGATGTCTCAAGGACAGACTTTTGTTTATTTCTATGCCAAACTACACATGGCTGAATAGGTCACAGACCAGCCTCATTCCACTTTCCATTTCATTCTCATCGATTCAGCAAGGATAATTTTAACAAAGCTCCTTTCCCTACCTGTTCTACAGAGATAATCCACAAAAAATCATTTCAAATTCAACACTTCCTTGGGCACTAACTTTGTTGATAGAGAAAACAACATTAAAATAACAGAGATGAGCATAATCCTTCCCTGTAGCCTTGGTGGTTTCTAAAGTTCCTTTAGCAGAATTGCTCAGCTCAGAAGAGTGGACTTTATGCTTTGCAAACAAAACTAGCTAAAAAGACAATGCTGTTTTAGGTAAACACTACTTGTTTCTATAAGATAGGTACAATAAGAAATGCCAAATCATTATAGGATACCTGCAAGACATACAGATAATGTGGTAATTCTGGCATTTAGGATTATAAGAACTGCTTTTACAAATCATGCAAAACTTTTAATGAATCTCTAAACGAATATTTTTTCAGGTGCTTTTCATGACAGTTTCAGAGCTGGAAACAAGGAATTTTCTTGTAATCTGTGGATGCTCCACAGAACACTAGGAAATCATATTTCAGCAAGAGAACAGGAATATATTTTTTTGTTTGATTACACAAGGCACAAATCAAGAATGTGGAAAGTAACCAAATTTCATTTTTATTAGGGCCTGTATTTTACATGGGCTTGTTGGTTACTGTTTTGCTGGCTAAAAGACAGAGCTGATAAAATAGTATTAAATAACAAAAATAATTGTTAAACATAGGAGTCAACACTGGTGACTGACAGGCCTGGGCCAGAAATCCATTGTGTAGAAACCTATTAACAGCCTCCTCTGAAGAAACACAAACCAGTCTGATCAGACGTGGGAGATCAGGTCAGAACTGCCAGTGGCCTTTGCACATGAAGTTTGAAGACATCAAAAAACTTTTTAAAATTAATAAAAATGCAGTTTGGATTCTGAAGCGTCATCTTGACTGGGGCACTTAGGGAACAAAAGCAACTGCAAGTATATTGCAAACCCCAGTGCTTAGAAGCAATGCCTCTGTTAATAACTCACTTTAGCTGACAAGGAGAGATTCAGTTAGGTAAGACAATGTATTTTTAGACTGGTTAATTTTTAATCCACATCTTTCTTCTTGTGATAGTTCTATGGATGGATAAACTCATTTCAGATCTACCAGTTTTCCTCTGACATTGCCTTTACTACCAGTTCAGCTTCTGAAGCTGATTCTGGAGGACAGCCTAAAAACTGCTCCAGTGGAAGTAATGTGATTAGTAAACAGAAGAGGCCATAAACCAGCTATTCAGCCAGAAGAATAATGAATTAAGGGATTCTGCTCAAAGAAACATAAGCAAAGTAACTGTCATTTCCAAGACAACCTCACAGAGAAACAGAGATCAAGATCTTAATGCTTACACCTGAACCATGAAACAACTGCCTCCAAAGTAAAATAAGTTCAACATGCACACATGCAAAAACTATCGAAGCCAATCATGCACAACTAACACAGCAAAGTTGTGACTCTAAGAACTTTGTTTTAAAGATCCTTGGTACTTCTGTAGTTTCCATCAGGCCAAAGAAGAGTACCTAACAAAGATTCAGTGTTATTTGCCCTTTAAGAACCATCACTCTCTGCTCCTGATAAATTAACTTACCATAATTTCACGTGAAAAAAAAAACAAACAAACAAGCAATTTAACACTTATTGAACCACATTTTCTAGGAATACATTCCATTTGCTGCCAACCTGACTGACAGCACACATGCTGACACGAACAAAAGCTGCAAGATAAGACTAGATTCAGAATCACATCTTACCTCATTGAAGTCTCCAACCCTTGGAATGTGATTTTTTCTACTTTTGCCAAGGACAGCTCCAGAACTAGAAATGACCACTGCAGTATTCCACAGAGTTCCCCCGTGTGTTTCATCTCGCTCCAGGATTGGAGATATCACAACCATATTGTATTTCTTTGCCAGCTATACAAATGAACACAATTCTATTACTCACAAGCCTGCAGTATATTCACATTTTGTTCACAAAAAAGGATAAAAAAAAGTTTCCATTTGGTCCATTACTCCAAGAGTCATCAAGGGCTAATGTTTAGCTTGCACTGGCATGCCCACATCAACACAGTTTCTTCAGCAAACATGGATACATCACAAAGAGCCTTCCCCCTGATTCCTTCAACTAGAAATGCAAGGTAGCAAAAGGAAAATGCATTCTAACAACAATGGTCAAACTACAGAGCTGCCCTCTATCTATTCACAGGTATAGAAAGAGACAGATCCCATCCCATTCCTCTGTCTGGTGAAAGACACCACAGCTAGCTGAAAACAGTTATTAAAACAAAAGTAAAATGTTAAATAACACAGTTAAAAGTTGAGAAATAGAGCAACTTCTTTTCCTTCAAATCACTTCTCTTTATTTCTCCACACTTTCCCAGTGTCATTAGTTCCACAGTGAGAAGCAACATGCACATGCCTAGATCAGACTAAAGATAATACGCTGTCTACAAAAGCTTAATAGGTCAGTGCACATCTGGGCAAATCTGACATCAAAAGAGTCTTCTGTTGTTTCAGCCACTTGTAAAATAATTGAAATCCCTTATTTAAAAAAAAAAAAAATTGTTAAATACCAAAAATAAACTCTGCCATCCTTCCAGCCAATAGTCTCTGGAAAAATAAAAGCCAAACAATAACAAATCTCCTTGGTTCCATAAAAAGTCTCCTACATTTGGTGTCACTTCACAGGGAGGTGCAAGGATTTGTGTGAAATTGTTCCCTGTTTAGAAAAGCCTGGCTATTCTCACACCTTCATAAAGGCATTGCTTAATGCTCAACTATTCTAGGCAGGAAAGAGCTTCTACATTGAAATGGAAATTAAAAATACTTGTATGAAGAATGGTTCCTCCCCTGAAAATCCAGGAACAGTTAAAAGGGCAGTTTCAAATGCCTTTCATGGCAAAAGGTAGTCTATAAAGGCAAATAGTTGAAAAAAGAAATATTGGACACAGTTGTCCATTTCTACCTCATTCACTAGCATAAAGTTTGCCAAGCAAGTTGAAATTCTTATTATTTCAGTTTCCTCAGTGGTATAAGACCAGTACACAAAAAAGAAAACCAAGCTCATCAGCTTCACTGGGGTTTTTTTGCTTTATTGGTTTTTTACCTCTTGACAGAATTTTGTTGTTGGCCCATCCTCTGCTGACTCAGCAAATTCAGTCCAAGGAAGCTTCTCTCTTGTACAGAAAGCAAAGGGCATGGCTGGAAAACACCAACACAAGACAAAATTGACAAGCATGCTGGTGTTGCTCAAGAAATACACTCTGCTTGCACAAATACAGCCAAAACTAATTAAATACTTAAGAAGGATTCAACTGTTTTCCTTGTTTCAAGGCAAAAGCTAATTAAAATACTTTGAACAAGGGCAAGGAGTTTTGGGCCCACACAGCACAAAACAGAAGAGAAAGAATGCACTTAGTTAAGCCTTACTGGAGGTAAAAAGACAAATTAAACCCCAATCACGCATGTACACTTTCTGTGAATAACCTGCTTTCACAAACATTTTATCAGCCTTCAGCTTGGTTTTTGCCTCTATTTAACCTTAAAGACTGCATCTTAATTAAAACTGAATTTTCTTACTATCTGTGTAGAGAAAAACTAAACATTTTAGGAGGAAAAAAAAAGAGAAAAAGATCATGAAATACGACACGAAAAAGGTGCACATGTAGAAATATCACTGTTGCAGCACACACCAGTCTTCCATTTAACAGACTTCACTTTAGTGTCTTCCACACAGTTCTGCTAACTAAGACTCTTCAGGTTTTCCTTTAGAAAGTAAACCAGTGAACTGTTCTATCCTGGAGGATCTCTACTGTTTACTTAAAAAACATGCTTCTAGTACAGGATATGTGTTAAAATAGAAGGAACTTGACCTCTGAAAATCTAGAAGAAATCACAGAAAATACTCACTCCAAGCCTCCTGGAAACAAACTATGTTGACCCCAGATTTCGCAGCTACTTCCACAATCTCCGCAATTCGTTTGTGCAGCGCAGCCACCTGATTGTGAGAAATGTCATGCTATAAAAAATGCTGCATATTCTAAGTCATTTGTGTATTAACAGCCTGGGTTTACAGGTTTTGTTCACACTGAATTTATCTTTTTCTATACTTAATCTCATTGCTTTCAGGGGGAATAACTCAAGAAGTTACCATTTCTGAACACTGATAATAGAAAGAGTCAGGGTTTTAAAAGCATTTGGATGCTGAAAATAGAGAAAGGAATCCAATGGAATTCTAATTCTACGCTTACAACATTTAAATATATGGCACGTCATTGCTTACTGATCCGCAAATGGCAAAAAATTGTAACATAATCAAAAAAAATGTTGCTGCTCACTGTAAATAACCTACAGAACGATGTTAAGTAAATACAAATTCAAAGTCAAACACTCAGAATCTTAAAACGTGACGTAAGGACAGCATTTCCTTCGTTATCTCCAAATCCTGCTCACACGCATGGATCTTGGACACTCCGAGTTATTAACTCCAAGCTATTTTCTAAATCCCTCTGTCATAAAACCAAAGCAGATTATTGGTAAGAAAAAACATCAAAGCATTTATTAATTAATCAGAAAACATTTGTTTCAAAGTACTTTTTTCTTGAGTATTCTACTTAAATAAAAGCACAGGTGTAGCCCTTTGCATTGATACTTCCAGCTGTCAATAAAAAAAGTTAACAGTGTCCTATGAAGTGAACAATGACCTATGAACTCAACAACTGTACACTGATTTACAGAAATAGTTAACCAGTTATTTATAAGGTAAAATCATGAATATAACCGGTAATCTTTCAACAGATGCCACAAAGAATTCACAAACTTGATCCATTTACTGAATTAATTATTTGCAACTGAGACAGGTAATCTTTCCCAAAGAAATTACTTCAGAAATACTCTGTCCTGTCATTGAATAGAACTACTGCTGCAGGAGGTTTTATAAATATTGTATTATCTTTCACTTTTTAAAAGCTACTTTTAGGAGGCTATTTCTCTACATGCGTCACCTCAGTGCTTTTGTGTCCAAGATGATGAGAAATGACGGTCATGTTGTAATAAGATTTCTTTTACTGCTGTACAAAGAATTATGAATGCAGCTTTATTAATCTGTATTTACTCTAACAGATTTTCCTGTAATGGAACATTTCTCAGTTAAAACAAGAACTGCACCTGTGCTTCCATGGTTTGATTTTGGGTAAACGATTTTCTGTTTCATTTTAGAGGCAAAGGATTTTCATGTACAAAATCAGTGACTAAATATTTAACTTTGAAACACTGCAAACAGTCAGGAGAGCAATTCACTAGGCGAATGCAATACAAGAGATGTTTCTGAAAAACATTAAAACTGAACGTGTCATTTGAATTTCTTAGAGTATGCTGTATTGAAACACTGACGGGTCCCCTACTGCCAGACAATCAGCAGATGCTTCACAATGGAGCTTCTAATATAGAATCATAGAATCACCAAATGGTTTGGGTTGGAAAGGCCCTCCCACTAAACCATGCCACCCAAGGCTCTGTCCAACCTGGCTTGAACACTGCCAGGGATGGAGCATTCACACCTTCCCTGGGCAAACCCATTCCAATGCCTCATCACCCTTACAGTAAAGAATTTCTTCCTCATATCCAATCTAAACTTCCCCTGTTTAAATTTGAACCCATTACCCCTTGTCCTCTCACTGCAGTCCCTAATGAAGAGTCCCTCCACAGCATCCCTGTAGGCTCCGTTCAGATACTGGAAGGCTGCTCTGAGGACTCCACGCAGCCTTCTCGAGTGTGTTATGCCTCAATCCAGTAGAGCATGAGTGACAAACAAGCAGCCCAGATTCCGGTTTGTGTACCTGGACTGACACTGCTGTGTCTGTGGGAAGTAGAATTTTATTCTGTATCAGTCCCACTCGAACAATACGTGGCCTTCTCAGCTGTTCTGGTTCAGCATCAAATCCATAGCCCTGCAGCTCAAAATCTCTTTCCTGAGCTGCTGACAGAGCAGCAGCAGGCAAATGAAGTTTTCTGGATTGAACAGGAAACAAAAGCACTTCAAGATAAGATGCAGTTAACCAAAAGGATCACAAATGCTGTCTGCCTCTCAGGAGCACCCGAGCTCCCAGGCCCCAAATACTTTCTGACACTTTCCGAGTGAGCAGCCAGGCCATGTGCAAATCTCACTGCTCCCCTCCATGGCAGCAGACTCTGTAAACGTCAGTTCCATACATTAATAATACATTGCTACAGAAATCAAGGTGCACGTATGTACAAACCTTCATTCACCACCCCCAGATTCCAAACTTCCCCTCTAATGTACTTTCCTCATGACGGATCCCCGCTCTTTCCAGCTCCCTCACCCCAAACCGACCAGATCCCCCTCAGGTCTCTCATTCCCGCAGGACCTCTGTATCACCCAGCTTCCCCAGCCCGGAGTACCCCCACAGCCACCCCACTCACCTCACCACAACCACCACCGGCCC
>JANRGW010021384.1:5732-23782 GCA_024733675.1 Psilopsiagon aymara
ACCAAAATGTACTAAGCAGTAACTAAAACATTGGTGTTATCAACACTGCTCACAAGCCGAAAGTCCAAAGAAAAAAACAACACAGCTCCACATCAGCTACCAAGAAGGAGAAAAACAACTGCTACTGCCGAACCCAGGACAGAATGCTATAAGAATCTCTGTACGTTATTGCTGAAAAGGTTCAGTACATTTGTGTTCTATTTTATCCTCAAATCTATTTGTGAACCTCACTTGTCCTGGGAAACAAAACTGTAGACCTGACAGAATTTCAGTGTCCTAGGTGGTCTTAAGCTGTCTCAAATCATTCATATAGCTGTTTGCCAGATACTTTCTACAAAGATCTATCAAGCCCACAGAAAAACGTGGGAACAAAAGTGTGAAACACAGTCTAAGTAAAATAAATAATATTATTATTTTTGCATATGAAATAATAAAAACTTACACAAAGCAACATCAAGGTGGGTATATGTACAAGACTATACTTACTCTTTTTACTAGAGATTATAGTTCTCTGTGGAAACGTTTCCCTTAACTTTTCTGTTGGGCTTTTTCATCCCCAAGACTATTTTCAGCAGTGCTCTTTGAAAATTCTGTCATGCTGGTAATTTTTTTCTGCGTTTCTTGTTTTCTTTCCTTTCACTGAAACAATATCCTCTTACAGGAGTAGGCTTCAGATGGAAAAAAATGAAGATTTGCCAGAATCCCTGTGACATAATTGGAACAATTTCTGCCGCTCAATGTGGGCTTTAGCAGATCCACACCTCTTTCTCCTTTAATGTATAGCCTACTATTACTCCCTAGTGTATGGGAAGATGTTATGCTACAAATTGAAAAATTGTACACCTACTAAAGACTCAAAAGAAAATGTAATTCATTAATTTCAGAAGATACTCTATTTTTTCCTTTTTTTAAGTAAAGTAGAACATAGTGCTGGATCTATGCATTTAAAGCACATGCGGAAGCAGATTCTCAGTGTTCAAGGCCTGATTCACAGCCATATGAAATTCTGTTACTATTTGGTTTTCTGGCCAAGTTGTATGTAGAACAAACAAAAATGCAGTGTGATGATCATTATGAGTAGTACATTCTTAACACTTGCTCCAGATGAGGTTATCTAAAGAAAATGATCCTCCAAAACTAGTCACAATGGGAAACTGAGGTAAGGAAAAAACTGAACAATTTGCAGCTACTTTTAATTGCAGTTTGGCTCTACCACCATTCTTCAGACTTTCTTCTCTACTTGGTCGTCTTTCAGAAAAGTGAATTTGCTTGATCACTTTGAAATGGTTACCAATGTCGTTTCGCTATGTTAAGAACAGGCTGTATTTTAAGAAATAATTCAAAATGCTTTAGGAAACACATTTTGTGGCCTTAGAGCCTGGATAAGAAGGCCATAACTACATCATCAGGTTAGGTAAACTCCTTCTAGATATAATTGAGCTGGTTAAAATACGATTGCATAAGGTGTGAGTTTTGTGTAGGGGTCTTTTTTATTAGAGGTCCCCTTTATGGCTGCTCCCATAATCTATACCAACACTTAAATGATGACAGTGGGTCAACTGTGACTTTTGGCCACAACAGATATGGATATAAACTTCAGTCTTTGATTTCAATACCTAATCATCCTCTCTGTGAAGAAATTTTCCCTAATAACTGATCTAAACCTCTCTTGGCACAGCTTGGGGCAGTTAGCTCTTGCCTTATTGCTTGCTATTTGGGAAAAGAAACCAGCTCCCACCTCACTGCAACCTCCTTTCATGTTGTAGTTGTAAATATAAGGTCCTCCCTGAGGCTCCTCTTCTGCTCACTAAACAACCCCAGTGCCTTCAGCCTTTCCTTACAGGACTTGTGCTGTAGTCCCCTCAGCAGTTTCATTGCTGGAGTCCACCTGCTTCAGCACCTCAATGTCTCTCTTGCAGTGAGGGGCCCAGAACTGAACACAGGATTTGAGGTGAGTACAGGGGGACATCACTGCCCTGGCCCTGCTGGCCACGCTATTGCTGAAACTATCCAGGATGCTGTTTGCCTTCTTGGCTGCCTGGGCACAAACTGCTCATGTTCAGCCATCAACCAGTACCCCCAGGTCCTTTTCCACTGAGCAGCTTTCTGGCCACTCTTCCCCAAGCCTGTAGCATTTCATGGGGTTGTTGGGGCCCAAGTGCAGAACCTGGCATTCTGCCTTGTAAAACCTCATGACATTGGCAGCAGCCCATTGATCCATCCTGTACAGATCCCTCTGCATAGCCTTCCTACCCTCCAGCAGATCAACACTCCTGCCCAACTTGGTGTCATCTGCAAATTTACTGAGATCCCACTTGATCCCTTCATCAATGTGAAGATATTAACAACACTGACACTAACACTGAGCTCTGAGGTACACCACTAGAGACCAGCGGACAATTAGTTGTGATTCCATTTAACACCACTTTTGGGGTTTGGTTTTCCAGCCAGTTTTCAACCTAGTGAAGAATATACATATCTAGGCCATGAGCAACTAATTTCTCCAGGGAAAGCTAGAAGACAGTGTCAAACGCTTTTCCAAAATCCAAATAAACAATGTCTACAGCTTTTCCCTCACCTTAATGTTATTACCAGGTTACTTATTACTACAGCTACATTTTAAGGACGAATGAATGATTAAGAACCATATTGACTAGGTGTATTTGACTTGTCATGAAAACAAAAATCTTCTCAGACAAGCATTCACACAGTCACCGTGACTATGGGAGAGACCCACTATACAGATGAGGCATACCAACATATGTGATAAAAACTGGAGAATAGAGACTGCTATTAAAGCTTTAGGAATGAAAGAGTAGAAAAATAGTTTAGCAGTTTTAGAGTTATTGCAATGAAATAGTAATAGCTGTAGCAGTACTGTTTTAAAAATGCCTACATCCTGCTATAGGGTAAAATACTAACTGCAATGAGTTTTGCAGCTATGCTTTTCTGAAAACTTAAAATGTTTTAATTTCTGTAATATCAATAACTACCAACCTCAGTTATGCTACTAGGAAGAAATAAATTACCTTCTAGACCAATTTCTAGACTTCCAAGTTGTCTCTGTCCAGTGTCCTGTGTTCAAATATGACTAGCATTTGATGCTTTGAAGAAGAGTGTTAAAACTGGGTTAAGAGATAGTGACATTTTATTCAGTAAATTCTACCAGATTCTATCAAACTGCAGCTTGGGGACCTCCTATCTAAAGGTAGTATCGGCATATTTGTTTATAATAGTGTTTTGACTTTTTTTGCATTAAATTCTTTAATCACTTTTTCACCATAAGTGCATTTTAATCATCTCTTTAGGCAATGTTTGGTGGCAGAATTCCACAAGTAAATTGTGTGTTATGAAAATTTAGGTACTTTTGCCTGGTTGTACCATATTATTTCAAAGTTTGTTTTGTTTTGTTTTTTTTTGTTTGGTTTTTTTTTTTGTTTTTTTTTTTTTTTTAAATACCCAAGCCAAAAACAAACCAGACTTTCCCTGGTTCTTCTATAATGAGAAGTAGTGCATAGTAATTCTTCTATTACATTCTCTGTGCATTAACCTGGTCAGCTTTTATAATGGAGCCCTGACAGCTGTATGCTTTCTGAAATGGCCTAATTGATATATTTTATGTCATGAGGAGACATCTCAGGTCGCTGACCACCTTTACTTTATTTGATGTCATTTCCTATTCTACTATGTGCTTTAAAGAAGAAGTATAGGACCACTACATATTCAACTCTACATTCAACATGTGACTTTGCCAAGGATTTATAAACACATTTTCTGTTCATGTCTTAATAGTCCCAACATTTTGTTTGCTTATTTGTTTGCTACAGAGCACTGAATTGACATTCTTAGAGATTCTCCCAGAATGACACAGAGTGCTAACAGTCAATTCAGAAGCCATCATTGAATAAGATTTCAACATTGTCCCGGTCATTCTTTGTTACAGATGTAAATGCTTATATAAACAAAAGTGCTTGCAACTATTTTGAAATTTTTTAATTAATGATTTGATCCTCACTGAAATGAAGGCAATTAGAAAATTAAGATCATAGAATCTTAGAATATTTCAAGTTGGAAGGGACTCATAAGATTAGAAATTTACAACGACTTTCTGCTTTTAACAGAAACTTAAAATTCATTTTCTTGTAGTAGTCCAACTGGTTTTAGTTATGCTGAAAAAATACAGGGTAGCCAGCTTAGAATCTGTATTATCCACAGCTTCTTTTTAATTTTGTGACAGTAGAAATAAAGTGTTGAATTTGTGTCAACGGTGATAACTGCAGAAAACAAATCTCTATTCAGGCATGCAAGTTTCTACTAATTTGTTTTCAGAGGCTACAGCATTGTGGCTTTGTCTACAGCAGGATCAGTATTGCTATTAAAGAACATCAGATGTAGTTTGGACAGGACAGATAAACCTCCAGTTTAAGAAGAATCTGATGCAGCACAGTGATGTGGAATATCCAATATGCATTAAAAGCCTATTATCCACACCTGGCCTTAAGAAATTTTGTATCAGATTATATCCCTTTGGTTTTCATTCTCAGTGCCAGCATGAAGGTCTCTAGGACTTTCCTTGCTGTTTACAGCATCTTTTTTTTTCAGGTAAATAATCAGTAAAAACATGCCAGATTTTCTCTTACTGCCAACTCCTATCTTGACTGCGACCTTTAGCTCTTGCTGTGACAGAAATTCCTAATGTTCCAGAGATCATAGAAATAGTGAAGCTAAATTCAATGGGTTAACTAATCAGAATTGAATTTAAGTGCACGTGCACCATTTTTATTGAACATGAGCCTGCATTCTGGATAATAAAAAAAATAATGTGAACTAGAGATCTGCAGATGTATTTAAAATATTAAAATATTATATTTTTCGCTGAAAAAAATCATAATTTTCATGATTCTTTTCACATAGTCTTGTTGCTGTGTTCTGTGATCCAAATCATATTGTCAACTGGCCTATTTAATGCAACACAAACTTCAACACATTTGTCTGTGCATGTATCCCACGCATTCAGTAGTACCAAACGAGACTTCCACATATGGTAAGACTGAAATTAAAACTAAAATTGACTATAAAAAGAATATGGTGTAATTTAAAGAAGTATGATAGAGAAATCAATTATACTACAGCTGAAATAATTAAAACGTGAGCATGGTCTATTAAAACTTGCCTGACAATTACTGTCACCTGACATTCAAGATTTAATTGTGGGCTTGGCATTCTAAAGACTTGGGAATTTGGGGCAAATTCTTCTAGCACTATAGATAAGTTTTCTTTGAAAGTCTGAACATTTGCAAGAATTTTTGGGAAATTAACATGTATTTCATACTTTCAGATACTTAGCAATTGTACAAGAGCAATAAATTAATAGACAGAGTATTATCATCCATGGATTTTTCTTTAAGTTTGTTCTAGAATTATTCCTATAGTTATTCTATATAGCTTTCATTGCTTGTGCAGGCAGACATAAGTTTATTTGCAGGAGCACTTTAGTGACCAACATTATCAGTGAGAAAGAGATGTGGGGAAGTATGTTTTCAAGACATGAAAATAACACACATATAATTATTTTCTTCTATCAGGTATTAATGTTCACTGATAGTAATTTTATAATCTCCTCCTCTCTTTCAAATGTTTACCAGTTATTGAATAGTTACCATTTGATTTTCCCCATGATTGAATAAGGACTTTCAGGACACTGTTACAAAGTTGCAAATTACACCAACCATAAATTTTATGTTATTTTATAAGCATAAGTATCTTTTTTTGCTGAACTCAGGTATTTCACTGGACAAGAGATACTTCATGTCTAAAAAAAAAGTACTAATGTCAGATAAACATGCAAAAAATTGTGTGTTCGCTGAATGAAGCAGCTTGTATGTGTCTATTGCATGAGCTAGGAAATGTTACTTTGATCCTCCTCTATTACTGTGGATTCAGATCTCACTTTGCTGCAGTCATTGAAGGTAGCACAGAAATAAGTGATGATTGTTGTGACTCAGCTGATGAGTGGTAACTTGCTAAGCCAATATAGCCTGATAGCTCAGCTGAGCTTAGTAGGCAGAATAATGCCTTTGTTTATTTTCAGAAATTTAAAACTATTTAGGATAATATTTTTGAAAACCACCTAAAAAATAAATATATAAAAAAAAAAGGAAGGAGGTTGTTAAGATTAGAAGGCTGGCTTTAAAAATCCCTCTTATGTAGAGCTTTCATCAAAAGGAGGAAATAAACATTTTTTAAGACGCCCTCTTGATGCCTTCCTGCTCTGCCTCTTTCCCAGTAAGACTGCATGATCCCATGGCCTGCAAGTGAACAGTGAGCCTATTAAATTTAATTAGAAATATAAACTGCATACCTGTCTTCAACTCTATCAAGAATAAAACCACAGCATTTTCGTTAGACAGCAGTGCAAGCAGTACCCTCACACTAGGCACCTGTCAACAGTCCTTCCCAGGGTAATTATATGAGATCCCACATATTTCTGAACCATGTGCAGTAACACATTGTGCCCTTCTTCTCTTTCTTCTTGCTCTTTCCCCTCCTCTCTTTTGTTGCCTCTTCCTCATATTGAAATGGCACCTCAAGAACAAATTACCTCCTTTGTCTGAAGTCTGCTTGTTCACAGTGGGGCTCTTGATCTGAACAAACCTGGAGATGTCAGGCTGTATAAACACTTGGGGAAAGATATGTTTCATAAAGGTTCCTGCTCTGGAAAATTATATGCTACTTTGAAAATGCTTTGCCACATTTAAAAATGTAATTATACCCTTCTCCTTAATGACTGACGTAGCATATGTTTACACATGTTTTAGCTGACTTATGACAGTACACAGAGGCACATTGTACATTTGGTAGCAACAGCTAAAAGATGATGGGAACAACATATGAACCTGTTGGTTAACACTCTGTCCAACTATTTTTGGACACAAGGTACACCTACTGCCAGCGCTCTTCCCCCACCTGCCATTCCTTAGTATAATAAATTATATTGTCCCTTTTAACTCTAATCTGCAATTCATGTCAGCTTAGCCCTTCTAATCCCGTTTCATTACTTTTTATTTGCTTGTCTGCTTGTTTGATTTTTAATTTTTCCTCAGTGTTTTCTGAATGCTTATTTGGTTGTGGTGGGAGATGGTGGCAGAAATCTTAGTCAAAATGTTGTGCCTGTATAGTGGAGCTGACTTTCAAGCTGGAATGGGACAGAGGTTTAGTAACAACATTATGGAGCATTTCAACTGGATAAAAATTATTATACTTTAGTTTCTGCTATATGGGGTTATGAATAGGTGGGGTGGCTGGCCTCAGCCTGACTGCCAGCAACCGAACATTGCTGTCATAGCCACTGCTACTTCCTTGATGTTTTTGGGGTAGAATTCAAGGCCTGAATTTGGATGGAAAAGTCTTGTCCTCTGATCTTTCAAAGTGTGTAGGATGCTCCTTTGCTGGCTGCTGCAGAGCTGCTGTCAGGTTGCTCAGGCATGGGAGTGAACAAAAGCAAGGTTTCGACACACTGGGGAGGAGCGCAGAAGCAGTGAATGAGGAGTGGTCCAAGACACTACTGTCAGAAAACTTTTAAGATGCAAATGTTAGTGGAACAGGGCACTTGTTTCATACTTTGTAGAAAAGACACTGAGCAAATATAAGGCCATATGGTCTCTCCCTCTTTGGGCCTCCAGGGTTGTGAGATCTACTGAGAAGGGAAGTTCAGTCTCCTGAGGGAGAAATTGCCTTGCTTCACTTAACAGCTGTTCTCCTGGCATTTCTGAAGCATGTGTTAGAGAAAGTAGAAAAAAAATACAAGTTTTTCTGAGAAGTTTTGGTCTCTTTAAAGCAGCAACACGGACATACTGTACAGAAAAGTTCCTAATCACCTCCGCTACTAACACGCACATTCCCTACCATGTCCTTGTCAGCTAACATTCTCCCAACAGGAGGGTTTCTGTTTCTTATTAACCATTCACAAACATGGGCAACTGCTTAGGACTAAAAGAACAAGTGAATACCTACACTGACAAAGCTGACAGTGCACATCTAAATAATACAGGACATTTGTCTAGCTAGCGGAATCTATGTGTTTTTTCACCTGTGCTTTGTTGCGACATTGTGTTTCTCTGTTCAAGGTTAGTTAAAAAGCTTTGGTGCTTTCTACATTCAAACCACAGACTTCGGCATTTCTTTAGAATATCCACTCTATGGAAATAAGAACCCCTCTGTTTCTGCCCTAGGTTCAGCAGTAGCAGCCATTTTTCTCCTTCTTAGTGGCTGCTATGGTGCTGTGTTTTTGACTTTCAGCCTGGGAGCAGTACTGATAACACTGATAATTTTAGTTGCTACTCAGTAATGTTTACTCTGACCTGAGTAGAGTTTCTGAGCCTAGTGCTCTGCCGGGGAGGAGGGGAAGTCAAGTGGAAGCAGAGACAGAACACCTCACCTAAACTAGTCAAAGAGGTACTCCATACCACAGCATGTCATGCCCAGTATGTAAACTGGGGGCAGTTACCCAGAAGGGTTAGATCACTGCTTGGTCAGACTGGGTATCGGTCTGTGGGTGGTGTGCGGTTGTGTTCTCTTCCCTTCTTCTTTCCCTTATCATTATTATTATTGGTGGTAGCAGCACTGGTTTGTGTTATACCTTAGTTACTGGGCTGTTCTTATCTCAACCTGTGGGAGTTAAATTCTTTCAGTTCTCCTCTTCATCCCTCTGGGAGCTGGGGGAGGAAGCAGTGGGGGAGTGAGAGAGCAGCTGTGTGGTTCTGGGTTGCCAGCTGGGCTTAAACCATGATAGTTTCCTAGTTATAATGACTCAAATCTACAGTGCTTTTTGTAAATCTCCTTAGATCTAATGAGAAATAACCTGGTATAGATTTCTTCAAGGTATAAAAACTGTTCAGCAAAGCTCAAAGAAACAGGCACTTTAAGATTCTCCTTCATTGGTGTATCTTTCAGGGAACATACAACTCAGGAACCCAAAAGATGGCATCTGAGGAAGAGGGGTTAGATTCAGAGTTGGTGTGGGTTTATATAACTCAGCTGAATTCATTATGAAGTAACACCTTACACAAGATAAATTATTAAAACAAAATTATGTATTGTTTATACTAGTTTTTTTCATATGCAATATGGAATCAATAAAAATGCCTTTTACAGCCTTTGAAAACAGAAAACCAGTAACCTTGGCTGGGCTATATAGTGGTTATTTGCTTGGGCAAACCAATGAATCAGTGGAACAGATTTAATTCCTAAGGCAGATCTGGGATATTTTGCATTTCAGTTGTCAGTGATCATGAACTGCTCCAGAATAGCTATCTGGGGTCAACCTCATTTTGTCCCATACAAAGGCCAAACAAAATCAATGCTTTCCACTAACAATGTCCAAGTACTCAGAGAGCAGCAATTCCCAAGGATATGTTAATTTATTTACTGCTTTCTCTAACCTTAGTGAAATTAAAGTAGTAGGGTAGTTTGAATACCTTCAATGAGCTCATAGGTAATTAAAAATGCCCCTCAGAAAATGGCTTTCACTTTCAAAATCAGTATATAGCTGAAGGTACACTGAGGGAAAAACAAAAAAAAAAGGATCATGAGTATGGTCAAATTTAGTTAGAAATAATCAGTACTTATTTTATTGCAGCATTTGCCTCTGCACATATTGTGATAAGGTAGTGACTTCTAAGAAAGGTGCTTTATTGTAACAGTTCTTCAATTGTGGATAAGAATTTAGGCAGTCTTTTACTTTTTGTATGCTTGGCATTGCTTCTTTAAAGCAATGTAAAACAGGATGAGATAGAAACAATTGTTCCAAGGACATGTATGTAATTGGGATGAGGATAACTCACACTGAACCTGGAGCAACAGAAGTCATTTAATAAAATGAATGTGAGTAGACAGTGTTTAGGGTTTTCTCTTATGCATGCCTAAAATGCTGCATCAATCTTGTATGAGGTAGTGGCCTGGTAATATTTCTAACAGCTTACATCCTTCTAGCAACACAACATTACAAAAAAAGGCATACATTCAACATGCAGTATTTGGCTACTTTTTTGGTAACCAATGAGATCTGAAGGCTCTCCATGTCTCAGAAGAACAGTAGGCTTTTTTGACTTAACATGGACCAAAATTTTCGAATTCCAATCAGTTAATCATATGGGTTTGTTTTTTGCCTAGGTATTTAGTACATAACCAGCATGTGACCTAAGCTACAAAGACCCTGAGGAATTTAGTTGCAAGTGAAGCTATTTTTGTTGATGTCATCTACCTGGACTTGTGCAAAGTGTTTGACACTGTCCCAATTGTCTCTAAATTGGAGAGATGTAGGATTGATAGATGGACCACTCTGTGGATAAAGAACTAGCTGGATGGCTGCACACAAAGAGCTGTGGTCAACAGCTCAACGTCCAGATGGAGACCAGTAATGAGTGGTGTCCCTCAGAGATTGGTTCTGGAACACATATTTATGTGAACATGATCAGCAGGACTGAGTGCGCCCTCAGCAAGTTTGCCAATGACACCAAGCTGTGTGGTTCAGTTGATAAGCTGGAGGGAAAGGAATGCCATCCAGAGGGACCTTGACAAGTTTGTGAGGTGGGCTGATGCCAACCTTGTGAAGTTAAACTATGACAAGTGCAAGGTCCTGCACCTGGGTCACAGCAATCCCAGGCACAGCTGCAGGTTGGGCAGAGAAGAGATTCAGAGCAGCCCTGAGGAGAAGGACTTGGGGGTGTTGATCGATGGAAAAATGAACATGAGCCTGCAGTGTGCACTCGCAGCCCAGAAAGCCAACTGTATCCTGCGCTGCATCAAAAAGAGCGCGACCAGCAGGTCGAGGGAGATGATCCTGCCCCTCTACTCTGCTCTCATGAGACCTTACTTGGCATATTGTGTGCAGTTCTGTTGTCCTCAACAGAAAAAGAACATGGAGCTGTTGGAACAAGTCCAGAGGAGGGCCATGAGGACAATCAGGGAACTGGAGAGTCTTCTGCATGAAAAAAGGTTGAGAAAGTTGTGTCTGTTTATCCTGGAGAAGAGAAGGCTGCATGGAGACCTCATAGCAGCCTTCCAGTATCTGAAGGTGGCCTATAGGGATGATGGAGATAGACTTTTCATTGTCAACTGTAGTGACAGCGCAAGGGGCAACAGGTTCAAACTTAAGCAGGGAAGTATAGATTGGACAAAAGGAAGAAGTTCTTTACTGTAAGGGTGGTGAGGCACTGGAATGGGTTTCCCAGGGAAGTTGTGATACATAGGATCATAGAGTCATAGAATAGTTATGGTTGGAAAGGACCTTAAGATCATTGAGTTCCAACCCCCGTGCCACGGGCAGGGACACCTCCCACTAAACCCTATCACCCAAGGATGCTCCATCCCTGTCAGTGTTCAAGGCTAGGCTGGACAGAGCCTTGAGTGACATGGATTAGTGCAAGGTGTCCCTGCTCATGGCAGGGGGGTTGGAACTAGATGATCTTAAGGTCCTTTCCAACCCTAAATGTTCTATGATTCTGTTGCCTTGGAATCTTAGATATGCTTGTGTGCTAAAAGAACACACTAGCTACAGTGCAGATAAAGATCTTACTCCATTTTAGCATTTTCAGTACAAAGCCAAAAATGGAGAACCTCTTGACATGTAGTGGTACACATATGAAATACTTTTAAAGGGGTAATTATTTTTCTCAATAGCCTGCAGGGTGACTTCAGTATGATCTGTCTTCCCGTATCTAGTGCGTAAAACTGAAATAAACACCATTTATGTGCATCTGCTAAAGCCACATAAATGTGAGCACATGTTCACATCTAATCAAAGTGGTTGGTAAGCCAGAGGTGCAGCAGTTATGATTATGGAGAAGGAGCCTCAGTCACCTCGTTGTGGCAGAGTTTCCATGAAGATACTTGCACATCACTTCTAGAGGGAATACAAGCATGCGGAAATAACCATGGACAATCCTCAGCACAATTAGCTCTAATGCATACTTTGCTATTTCAGTTGAAACAACCTAGCAAAGACTTTCAGATGATATTCCTCTGAAGGACTGTATATTTTTTAACTGTGAAGTCAATGTTCAGACATTTTGGAGGTCTTTCGCATCAGAAATTCTTGGAATTTCCCTGTAGAGAAGCAGGCATTGGAAACACCCTATCATCACACCCTATCATATAATATGTTAGATGATTCTTCATACCCAAATTCTGTTAGTATTGAAGATTTACTTTCTTTAACATTAGTTTACGCCTGAGGCACTTCTGTCTGGAATACCTGTTGTAGAGGTGTTCTCTGTTCTTCTGTCCACTGGTTGTTTCCACCATCTCCTCCTTTTTCAATACCAAGAGTTGATACAGGCAAAAGTGAAATGGAGAAGCAAATGTTTGCGTACCTTTGCCTTTTTTACCAGCCCATATGTTGCATGTGTTCAAGGGTAAATATGCCCAGGACTTACCCAGGCTACAGTACTCCATGTGGTGGTATTTATAGCAATATCAAATAGCTTCCCAGTGAAGAGTCATCCTTCATTTGGCATCTCAAAGACCACAGACAGATAGAAAAACATTGAAGGAAGATTTATCCCATAGCAACATTTCAGAAATCACAATAAGCTTTGAAAATGTCACATACACAATTATCCCTTTGATGCTTGGGTTTTGTTTTTTAATGTTATTGTGAGCATCTCTTAACGCTTAGGTAAACCTTAGGCACCAGTCTATAGGCATATAGGTTTATAATTCAGAATCAGGCACTTAAAAGTACATCTGACACCCTTGGATGATAAATACTACATTAGTTTGAGCTGAAGAGACTTAGGATCACTAAAATCCAGGTTGCATTCTGAGTTGCCTAAATATCGATTTAGATGCTTCACTTCAGACACTCAAGTCTGACAACTTGCCTTTCACTCGTACTTTCTTCTCTTTACATCCAGTGTTAGCAAGAATAATCTTTCACTTCACTTTTTTTCCCATTTAGCTTTCTTTTCAGCTAGCTACCTATGTCTTCCTGATGTTCTATTTTCTTCCACTCTCACTTATCAGTTTGCACACTGAAGCACATTGCTGAACATATCAAAAGGAGATTATCCCTTACTTGAATTATGTATCGTTCTCTAAATCAAATCACTTTTCTCTATGACTTGTGCCACTGGTTAAGCTATATAAATATATATAAAATATATATAAATATATATATATAAATACATACATAAATTCCATTTTACTTGACATTCTTGGCTTTATTCCTGCCTCTCTGGCTGCTTAGATTGCTTGTCAATTCTGAGGGTCACATCAGGCCTTGTGCAATTAGTTGTCTTTAAGCAGTCTTTGTTGTACCAGTGTAACCAACATAAAGTATCTTTAATTGATCATTCTTCTGACATGTAAGTTCATGCACAGATTATCTCTGCCTTGCACTTACCTCATGCAGAGAAATATCACTTCGCAGCAAATTGCCTACTTTGCACCTTCCCAATTTTCAGGACTATAGATTTTTTTATTAGCACTGAAAGCCGAGATTATGGGAGTAAATAGGATGAGATGCCAGGTTTTCAGGTAAAGGAAAACCTGCCCACTCAAAACTGTGTTATGTTTGGTCAAGAGAGAACTTTTACCTTGTCTTTCTGGTCCTACCACATCCCACAGACCTCTACAATCCCACTGATAATCCCTTTGTGAACCCACAACCAGGCATTAATCTTTTCCTTTGTTGTCCTTGGCAGATGGTATTGCAGAGGGCACAGATTTAACCCATTCTGCATGCACTACAATGTCCTTATTTTAAAAGCTTTAGTGGTTAGAACCATGGCAACAGAATAGGAAAGAGGCTACATTGGGCAACAAAGCGCCATACAGTGAGAATGGAGAGATCTTGGGGAGCAGTGAATGTTTGGTGATGATGACAAAAAATGAAAAGCAGGTGTTTGCTTCTGCATTTTTTCCCTGTAGACCAGATACAGGGTTACATTGACCACCAATATCTGAAGATGCTAATATGGGAAAGTGAAGACAGTAAGATGGACCCTAAATTTCACATGTTGAATTGAAACCAAGGTTCTGAATTTACAATGTTTAGCAGATTTTAGTATAAAAGGATGAACTTTTATTAACCCAACTGAAAGAAAGTCCAAAAGCTGGAAGGAAGAGTTCAGTTGCTGCCCTATTCTTAGGGTATTCGAATTCATCTTCTAGTTTGGCTTTGATAGTGATGAAAAGACTTGACTGCAATTTATGAGCAACTAATTTAAACTTATTGCTCTTAAAGAATAGATCTTTAATTAAGAAACAAATATAAGGTTGATCTTAGAAAACTTCTTATTAAATCTTACTTTCATAGTGTAAACATAACAGACATTTAACACCATGAGAGTGAGATCATGTGATATTCTCACTCTTGGTATTTTATATGTATTCACAATATGTCATTCTATCAGATGACCTAGGGCACAGGAGACAGCCCTCTGAGACTGAGCTTCCTCAGTGATGCTGTCTAGCCGAAAATGATTCGGCACATTTCATTCCTCTGCACTTTCCTTAATATGAGAAATTATTTATTTAAGCTATAAAATGGATATAAATTGAAATACTGATGACTTCTTGCGGTATATAATTAATCTGAGAGAAAGAATTTTGAATAACTGGGAATCTACTTGAACTATGTGAAAGTGTGACTTTATTTTGAATTAAATTCTCAAATCTTTAAAGACTATATACTTAGAATATTATTTTCAAACAATTACAGTCTATATTATTAATATCTATTATATAATTGTGTAATATAAACTATATTTCTATACTGTACATAATGAATATGTATTATATATGTTTATGTATGTTATATAACTGGTCCCATCTACCTGGATTTATGCAAAACATTTTGATACTATTCAACAACGTCCTTGTCTCCACATTGGAGAAACATGGATTTGACAGATGAACCACTCAGTGGATAATGACCTGTCTGGATAGTTTCACTCAAAGTGTTGCAGTCAATGGCTCAATGTCCAAGTGGGGACTGGTGATGAGTGGTGTTCCTCAGGAGACGGTAATAAGCCTGGTCTGTTTAATATCTTTGTGAATGACATAGACAGTGGAATTGAGCACACCCTGAGCAAGTTTGCTGATGACACCAAGCTGTGTGGTCTGTTCAACATGCTGGAGGGAACAGATGCCATCCAGAGGGACCTTAATAGGCTTGGGAAGTTGGCTTCATGGAGCGAACCTCATGAAATTCAACAAAATTAAGTGCAAGGGTAAGGATAATGCTATTAAACTGAAAATGGGTAGATTTAGGTAAGATATTAGGAAGATATTCTTTACTGTGAGGGTGTTGAAACACTGTCACAGGTTGCCCAGGGAAGTTGTGAATGCCTCATTCTTGAAAGTGCTCATGGCTGGCTTCTATGGGGCTGGTCTAATGGAAGACATCTTTGCACATGTCAGGAGTGTTGGAAATAGATGGTCTTTGAGGTCTATTTCTACCCAAGCCATTCCACTATTCTATCATTCTATGAATATCAGAAACAATTTTTAAAGCAAGAAAAGTGAAAAATCTGAAAACATTTGGCTGTTTTGAATGGCTATGATGTAAAGTAGATGTTTTCAGTGTGAAATTTTCAAGTGAAAGTATGTAAATACAACTTTTAAACAATATACTACTTTGAAGAATGGGAGAATGATAGTTTTCATATTCATTTATAATCTACTTAATGTTTGCTTTGCAAATTTAAAGGACTGTGCAAACAAAGAGAGTGATGACAGTAATGTGAGATACACTGCCT
The DNA here is from genome assembly GCA_024733675.1 of Psilopsiagon aymara. Taxonomy (NCBI): domain Eukaryota; kingdom Metazoa; phylum Chordata; class Aves; order Psittaciformes; family Psittacidae; genus Psilopsiagon; species Psilopsiagon aymara. The sequence goes on from JANRGW010021384.1 coordinate 21,494, forward strand.
TTGTGGCATTCCTGTACTTGTTGATTATAATAAAGGTCACCTAGTGTACAGAAAACAAAAGAAGTATTATTCTCAGCTGTTGGAGCTTCATAAATACTGACAACCTTTTCAAATCTTGTTAAATTCAGAACTCCAGGAAATTCATAGCATACGAATATTAGACTGTTATTGAGCTCTTTATTAAATCCCATTCTTATTTTCAAAGAAACTGCAAACTTAGAATATGAAACTGAAGGGCAGTCTTCCGTCATCATCTTCATCAGTTTATTGCTTATTATAGGAAGGTTTAAGAGGCATGAAGGTGAGTTACATGCTTAACTCCTCTTATTAAGGGCCTAAATCTGCATCTATATACATAGGCTTGACAGGTTATGTTAGTTCCTAATTACACAATAGTTACTGTTTGAGTCACTGAAAGTTGCATCTGTACATCTGTCATGGTTTAAGCCCAGACGGCAACCCAAAACCATGCTGCTGCTTGCTCACTCTCCCCCCTTCCCGCCCCCACTCCTGTATGGTTGGGGTGGAGAATCAAAAGAATGTAACTCCCACAGGTTGAGATAAGAACACACCAGTAACTAAGGTATAACACAAACCACTAATGGTACCACCAATAATAATAATGATAAGCGATATAACAAGGGAAAAGAATACAACCACTCACCACCCACCAATCAATACCCAGCCTGACCCAGCAGTAATCTAGCCCTTCCGGGTACCTTCCCCCAGTTTATATACTGGGCATGATGTGCTGTGGTATGCCATATCTCTTTGACAAGTTTGGGTCAGTTGTCCTGTCTCTGCTTTGTCACAGCTTCCACTCCTCCCTGGCAGAGCATGAGACTCAGAAAGTCCTTGGTCAGACTAAACGCTACTGAGCAACAGCTAAAAGCATCAGTGTTATCAGTACTGTTCCCAGGCTGAAACTTAAAACCACAGCACTGCACCAGCTACTAACAAGGAGAAAAATGACTGAAACTGCTGAACCCAGTATCCACCCCTCATTCCATACCATTCAAGTCATGCTCAGCTCCTACGTATTTCAATATACCATCTATCTTGTCTCAGGTATATATATATACACATATACATCCACACATACACAAAGAGAGATCATTTCTTAGTGCATGGACCGATTCCTATAATGCCGCAGAGTTCATCTGGTCCATGATATCTGGCTCCATCTCTTGTAACTGTCTTTCAAAGCAGGAGAGGCTGTGTGCAGTGTTGGATCTTTGCCTGCTGATGATACCACAGAACTTGCCTGGTTTCATCAAAGTTCATTCTTTGTTGGGATGATGGTTGGAGGGAAGTCAGGGCCAATCGCTGGTGACTTGAAGACATCTGGTTGGTGGGCTACACAAGTGCTACATAGCAGGCAGCAGCATACAGTTGAGTTCATTGGCTGTTTTCCCCTAAAATCAAGGCCCCTTGATGTGTACATTGACTTCCCCACCTTCCCGCATTACCCAAGTATGTCCGGTTTCCTGAGCAAAAGCAATCCCATGAGTGGGTTTGCCTCTACATGAAGCAGGAATTACCCAAACTGTCTTCCCCAGAAAATTCTTTATGTGCACCACAGGAACTTTGTCCCCTTCTACAGTAAATTAGGTTTTGACTGGGCTGGGCCAGCCCTGTTGGTTGATCCTCTGGTGTTGACCAACCAGGCAGCTTTTGATAAATGTGTATCCCAATCTTTCAAAGTCCCACCACCATTGCTCTATGCGTAGTTTTTAACAGCCCATTGTACCGTTCGATTTTCCCAGAGGCTGGTACATGGTAGGGGATGTGATATACCCACGCAATGCCATGCTCTTTGGCCCAAGATTCTAAAAGGCTGTCCTGGAAATGAGACCCATTTTCTGACTCAATTCTCTCTGGGGTGCCATCTCGCCACAAAGTCTGTGTCTCAAGGCCCATGATACTGTTACAGCAGTGGCGTGGGGCACAGCATATGTTTCCAGCCATCTGGTGGTTGAATCCATCACGGTAAGCACATAGCACTTGTCTTGGTGGGTTGGTGGGAGTGTAATATAATCAATCTGCCAGGCCTCTCCATATTTGTACTTCAGCCATCGTCCTCCATAGCGAAGAGGCTTTAACTGTTTCACTTGCTTAATTGCAGCACATGTTTCACACTCATGAATAACCTGAGTGTCGTGGTTTAAGCCATAAATCAGCCACGCAGTTTGTTCACTCACTTCTCCCTTTATCTTCCCTCTGCTCCTGGAGGGATGGGATGGAGAATCGAAAGAATGCAACTCCCACAGGTTGAGATAAGAACAGTTT